>JAACNH010002344.1:0-41529 GCA_019447015.1 Hymenochirus boettgeri
TTTATACAGTGACAGTGAGCAGGATTTATACAGTGACAGTGAGCAGGGTTCGTACAGTGAACAGGATTAGTTAAGGGAGTAAAATCCCAATAATGACAGCGGGTGTAAAGAGAATTTTCTCCCTTTCCCTGTGTCTCCGTGTCCCTGGTTTCCATTTGGTGGTAGGAGGACAGTGACCTCTGCTGGTTCTACTCGGTATCTGATTTAATAAGGCGGAGATTTGGCTGCTGTTAACTAAAGTTTTTCTATCTCCCTGTTCCCATAGTATGACCTGTGCCAAATGTAACCACGGATTCTGCTGGCGCTGCCTTAAGCCCTGGAAGCCAACCCATAAGGATTATTACAACTGCTCCGCTATGGTATGTCGGTACGCCCGTATTAGCCTATTGTCCTGCCCCATTGTCTGGAAACATAAACCAGAACCATTTACTTAGTGGAGCTGCCATACAGAGTGAGGGGGGGGGGGTGGAACACCAAGCTGTGAGTAAAAAGCCGTGGTTACATGGTGCCGTAATAATGTTCTAGTGCTGGTCCATATCTTTGGTTAATAATTTGCAGGTCAGTAAAGCTGCTCGACAGGAGAAAAGATTCCAGGATTACAATGAAAAGTGCACGTTCCAGCACCGCGCCAAGGTACCGGAACCCATCACCGACCTGTACATTATACGGCAATATCACCCGAATACACAGATTGTATGGCAATATCACCATGTACACAGATTGTATGGTAATATCACCATGTACACAGATTGTATGTGCAATATCACCATGTACACAGATTGTATGGTAATATCACCATGTACACAGATTGTATGGCAATCATCAACCTGGACACAGATTGCATTACAGCACGGTATGTAATATCACCATGTGTACACATATTGTATAGGCAATATCACCATTACGATTGTATGGAATAACTGCATTGACCCATGGTCATATTGTCTGAAATCACCATGTACACCAGATTGTATGGCAATATCACCATGTACAACAGATGTATGGAATATCACCATGTTTACACATGATGGTAAGTACATTGAGGCCAATAATCACCATGTACCAGATTGTATGTAATATCACCAGTAGTCAACAGATTGTATGGTAATATCACCACAGTCACAGATTGTATGGCAATCTCCCATGTACCAGATTGTATGTAATATCAACATTACACAATTAGGTTCACCGCGATTTTATCATATCACCATGTACACAATTGTATGGTATAATACTACAGATGTAAATGCTACCACCATGTACACAGATTGTATGGCATACCTACACATCTGCTATCACCCTATAATTGTATGGCAATATACCACCATGTACACAGATGTTGCAAATACAACCATGTACACGAAAATTGTATTGCACATAATCACCTGTACACATTGTATGGTAATATTCACCATTACAACAGATTGTATGGCAATATCACCATGTACACAGTTGAACTAGGCAATATCTCACCATGTAACAAACACGATTGTTGGCAATTCACCCAAATACACACGATTGTATGGCATATCACTGTCCGATGGATCACCATGTACACAGATTGTATGCAATATCACCATGTTACAACAGATTTTATGGCAATTATCATCACATGTACAAACAGAATTGTTTGGCAAATCACCAGCCATGATAAGCCACACATTTGTTTGGCACTACTCCCCCCACGTACACAATTGTTGCGGCAAATATCACCAACGACACAGATTGGTACAGCATCACCCGAATCAAACAATTTTTCAATATACATGTACCCAGAATATGTATGGTACTATAATCACCATGTACACAGATGTCTATGGCAATATCACCACGTACACAGATTGTTGGTGAATATCACCATGTACACAGATGTGATGGCATAATCACCATCGTACACAGAATTGTATGGTAATATCACCACATGTACACAGATTTATGGCAATATCACCATGTACACAGATTGTATGGCAATATCACCACGTACACAGAGATTGTATGGTAATATCACCATGTACACAAGTTGTAGGCAATATCATCATGTACACAGAGTAGTTTGGAATATCACCATGTACACAGATTGTACTGGGAATATCACCATGTCACAGATTGTATGGCAATATCACCATGTACACAATTGTATGGTAAGTTCCACATGTACACAATTGTATGGTATATCACCATGTTATCACAGATTGTATGGCAATATCACCATGTACACATATTGTATGGCAATATCACCCATGTACAAACACAGATTGTATGGCAATATCACCATGTACACAGATTGTTGGTAATATCACCATGTACAAAGATTGTTGGCATAATCCCAGTACACGATTGTTGGTAATATCACCATGTACACAGATTTGTATGGCAATATCACCAATGTACACAGATTGTTTGGCAATATCACCATGTACAGCAATTTATGGCAATATCACCATGTACAACAGATTGTATGTGTATTCAAAAAACCATGTACACAGATTGTATGGTTCAATATCCACCATGTACACAGATTGTATGGCAATATCACAACATGTACACAGATTGTTTGAATATCACCCATGTACCGATGGTAGGCATATCACACTTACACGATGTATGGTAATATCCCATGTACAGGGCAAATCACCACGTACACAGATTGTACGGCATATCCCCGGTAATACACATGAGATTTATGGCATATCACCATGTACACAGATTGTATGGCAATATCACCATGTACACAGATTGGTATGGCAATATCACCATGTACACAGATTGTTTGGCAATATCACCATGTACACAGATTGTATGGAATACACCATGACAACAGATGTATGCAATCACCATTCACGTATGCAATATCACCATGTAACAGATTGTATGGGCAATATCACCAGTACACAGATTGTAGGCAATATCCACCCATACACAGATGTATTGTAATACACCATGTACACAGATTGTATGGGCAATATCACACATGTACACAGATTGTATGGCAATATCACCAGTACACAGATTGTATGGCAATATCACCATGTACACAATGATTATGGCAATATCACACCATGTACACAGATTGTATGGCAATATCACCATGATACACAGATTGTTATGGCATATCACCATGTACACAGATTGTATGGGCAATATCCACCCGAAACCAGATTGATGGCAATATCACCATGTCACAGATTGTTTTGGTAATATCACCATGTACAGAGATGTATGGCAAATCACCATGTACACAGATTGTATGGTCATATCACCAGTACACAGATGGTATGGCAATACTCACCATGTAACACAGATTGTATGGCAATATCACCATGTACACAGATGTTATGGCAATATCCCCCGAATACACAATTTTATGCTATCACCATTACACAGATTGTAGGGTAATATCACCATGTACAACAATATAGTGGGAATCACCATGTACACAGATTGTATGGCCATATCACCATACAGATTGTATGGAATATCACCATGTACAACAGATGTAATGGCAATATCACCATGTACACAGATTGTATGGCAATATCACCATGTACACAGATTGTATGGCAATATCACCATGTACACAGATTGTATGGCAAATCACACCATGTACACAGATTGTATGGCAATATCACCCGAATACACAGATTGTATGGCAATATCACCATGTACACAGATTTGTTGGCAATACATCACAGGTACCAATTGTACGGCAATACCCCCCGAATACACAGATTGTATGGTAATATCACATGTACACAGATTGTATGGCAATATCACCATGTACACAAATTGTATGGCAATATCACCATGTACACAAATTGTATGGCAATATCACCATGTACACAGATTGTATGGCAATATCACCATTTACACAGATTGTATGGCAATATCACCAGTACACATATTGTATGGCAATATCACCACGTACACAGATTGTACGGCAATATTCCCCGAATACACAGATTGTATGGCAATATCACCATGTACACAGATTGTATGGCAATATCACCATGTACACAGATTGTATGGCAATATCACCATGTACACAGATTGTATGGCAATATTCCATTCACAGATTGTATGGCAATTCCCCCGACACAGTGTATGGCAATATCACCATGTACACAGATTGTATTGCAATAGCACCATGTACCCAGATTGTATGGCAATATCCCATGTACACAGATTGTATGGCAATTCACCATGTACACAGATGTGTATGGCAAATCACCCCTAATGACACAGATTGATGTAATATCACCATGTACACAGATTGTATGGTAATATCACAGTAACACAGATTGTATGGCAACTCACACGTAAGCACAGATTGTATGGTAAATCACCACGTACACATATTGTATGGTAACATCAACCAGTACCACAGATTGTATGGCAATATCACCACAGTTTATACAGTATGTATGGCAATATCACCATTACACAGATTGTACCGGAAAAAACAATATCCCCATACACAGATTGTATGGTATTCACCATGTACACAGATTGTATGGTAATATCACTCACGTACACAGATTGTATGGCATTCACCGTCCATACTTGTATCTGGCATATCCCACATATACGATTGTATGGCTATATCCCCATTTACACAGATTGTATGGCTATATCACCACGTACACAGATTGTATGGCACAAATATCACCATGTACACAGATTGTATGGCAATATCACCATGTACACAGATTGTATGCAATATCACCATGTACACAGATTGTATGGCAATATCACCAAGTACACAGATTGTATGGCAATATCACCACGTACACAGATTGTATGGCCATATCACCATGACACAGATTGTATGGTAATATCCCCCGAATACACAGATTGTATGGTAATATCACCATGTACACAGATTGTATGGCAATATCACCCATGCCACAGATTGTATGGCAATATCACCATGTACACAGATTGTAGGCAAATCACCGTACACACATTTGTATGGCAATATCACCATGTACACAGATTGTATGGTAATATCACCACGTACACAGATTGTATGGTAATATCCCCCGAATACACAGATTGTATGGCATATCACCATGTACACAGATTGTATGGCAAATCACAGTATGCGCAGATTGTAATGGTAATATCACCATGTACACAGATTGTATGGTAATATCACCATGTACAACGATTGTATGGTAATACAATACAGCCACCATGTACACAGATTGTATGATATCACCATGTCCACAATTTTGGTAATATCACCATGTACACAGATTGTATGGCAATATCACAATGTACACAGATTGTATGGCAATATCACAATGTACACAGATTGTATGGCAATATCACATTAACGTGTATGATCACAAGTAATTGTATGTAACAATATCACCATGTACACAGATTATCGGTATATCACCATGTACACAGATTGTATGGTAATATCACCATGTACACAGATTGTATGGTAATATCACTATGTACACAGATTGTATGGCAATATCACCATGTACACAGATTGTATGGTAATATCACCAATGTACACAGATTGTATGGTAATATCACTATGTACACAGATTGTATGGCAATATCACCATGTACACAGATTGTATGGTAATATCACCATGTACACAGATTGTATGGTCACTATCACCATGTACACAGATTGTATGGTAATATCACCATGTACACAATATTGTAGGCATCATGTAATTTATCACCATGTACACATATTGGTATTGGCAATATCACCATGTACACAGTTGTATGGTAATATCCACATGTACACAGATTGTATGGTAATATCACCATGTACACAGATTGTATGGCAATATCACCATGTACACAGATTGTTGGTATATCACCATGTACACAGATTGTATGGAATATCACCATGTACACAGATTGTAGGTAATATCACCATGTACACAGATTGTATGGCAATATCACCCCATGACACAGATTGTAATGGCAATATCACCATGTACATATTCTGCAGTATCACTGATTGATGTGCAATATCACCAGTTCAAAGATTGTATGGAATATCACCAGTACAAGATTGCATGGCAATACAACACCGTACAGCAGATTGATGGTCAATATCCATCACCATGTACACAGATGTATGGCAATATCACCATGTGACACGATTGTATGGTAATATCCCAGTACACAGATTGTATGGTACATATCACATCGTACACAGCTTGTATTGTAATATCACCACGTACACAGATTGTATGGTAATATCACCAGTGTCACAGATGTATGGAATATCACCATGTACACAGATTGCGTTTTCAGCCCCATTTTTTGTACAAGTGATATCACCGTTTGACCCAGCACATTGTACATATATCACACCGTGTAGCATACAACCCACTTGTACGTATATCACCGTTACACCGCCATTTGTCACAGTGACCGTGTTTAAGCCATTGTACATGGATATCGCACGTGTACACCACCATTGTACAGTGATATCACCGTTGTACACAGCCCATTGTACAGTGATTCACCGTGTACCAGCCATTGTACAGTGATAAATCACCGTGTACAACAGCCATTGTACAGTGATATCCACCGTGTACACAGCCCATTGTACAGTGATATCACCGTGTGTACAGCCCCATTGTACAGTGATATCACCGTGTACACACCCATTGTACAGTGATATCACCGTGTACACAGCCCATTGGTACACCGTGAATATCACCTGTGTACACACAGCCATTGTACAGTGATATCACCGGTGTACACAGCCCATTGTACAGTGATATCACCGTGTACACAGCCCATTGTACACGGAATATCACACGTTTACACAGCCAATTGTACAGTGATATCACCGTGTACAACGCCCATTGTACAGTTGATTACCGTGACACAGCCCATTGTACAGTGATATCACCGTGTACACAGCCCATTGTACAGTGATATCACCGTGACACGCCCATTGTACAGTGATAGCACCCACCGTGTACACAGCCCATTGTACACGGTGATATCACCGTTTACACAGCCCCATTGTACAGTGATATCACCGGTGTACACAGCCCATTGTACAGTGATATCCCGTGTACACAGCCCCTTGTTACAGTGTAACACGTGTACACAGCCCATTGTACAGTGATATCACCGTGTACATCAGCCCATTGTACAGTGATATCCACACGTGTACACAGCCCATTGTACAGTGATATCACCGTGTACACAGCCCATTGTCACAGTGAATCACGTGTACACAGCCCTTGTACATGATATCACGTGTACCACAGCCCATTGTACAGTGATATCACCCCGTGTACACAAGCCCATTGTACAGTGATATCACCGTGTACCAGCCCATTGTACAGTGATATCAACTGTGTACACAGCCCATTGTACAGTGATATCACCGTGTACACAGCCCATTGTACAGTGATTGTACACAGGCCCAGGTACAGTATACAACTGAGCCCATTGTACAGTGATATCACCGTGTAACAACGCCCATTGTACAGTGATATCACGTGTTACACAGCCCATTGACCTGGTGATCATCACCGTGTACACAGCCATTGTACAGTGATATCACCGTGTACACAGCCCCTGTGTACAGTGAAATATCACCTGTAAACAGCCATTGTACAGTGATATCACCGTGTACACAGCCCATTGTACAGTGATATCACCGTGTACACAGCCCTTACAGTGATATCACCGTTTACACAGCCCATTGTACAGTGATATCACACGTGTACACAGCCCATGTACATGATATCACCCGTGAACTTGTAATATCACCGTGTACACAGCCCATTGTACAGTGATAACACCGTGTACACAGCCCATGACAGTGATATCACCGTGTACACAGCCCAGTTGTACAGTGATACTCACCGTGTACACAGCCCATGTACAGTGATATCAACCGTGTCACAGCCCATTGTACAGTGATATCACCGTGTGCACAGCCCTTGTACGTGGATTATCACCGTGTACACAGCCCATTGTACAGTGATATCACAATGTACACCGCCATTGTACAGTATATACCGTGTACACAGCCCATTGTACAGGATATATCCCGTACACAGCCCATTTACAGTGATATCACGTGTGCACGCCCATTTAAGTGATTCACCGTTGCACACTATGATACACCGTTACACAGCCCATTGTACATGACTATCAACGTGTACACAGCCCATGTCAGTGAACAGTGTACAAGCCCATATGACAGTGATTACTCGGTACCAGCCCATTGTACAGGATATCACGTGAAACAGCCCTGTACAGTGATATCAACCGTGACACAGCCCTTGTACAAGTATATCACCGTGTACACAGCCCATTGTACAGTCATATCACTGTGTACACTGGTGTCCTGTGTGACTGTTTTGTGTTTCTTTCTTACAGGAATTTGCCATTTCTCTGCGTAATCGTTTGTCTGTCCTGAGGGAGGAGCCACCAATACGCAATCTGATGTTCTAATCACGGCCTGCAATGTTCTGGAGGCAAAGTCGCAGGGTGAGAATCTACATTCATGGGAGTTGGATCTTATTCCCTGTAGCCGGGAGGGATATAAGAAGGACTTTCTAGTAATGTAATATTAATTAGTGCAGTAAATCATTACTGTGCCGTAAAGTCCCTCCGCATGCAGATCTCTGGTCCGAGGGAGGAGTCTCAGATTATGTTCCCTCTCCTCCCTCGGCTATTCTTGGATCTTTAGCCTCTGTGACCCATTCAGAAGTCTCTGGCCTGCTTCTATCATGTCCACTCACGACCTGTCCTCTGTATTACTGAAACACTGTGACCATGTGCTGCCCCCTATACTCACCATGTGCCTGCCCCCTATACTCACCATGTGCTGCCCCCTATACTCACCATGTGCTGCACCCTATACTCACCATGTGCTTCCCCCCTAGTGCTGCCCCCTATACTCACCATGTGCTGCCCCCTATACTCACCATGTGCTGCCCCCCTATACTCACCATGTGCTGCCCCCTATACTCACCATGTGCTGCCCCCCTATACTAACCATGTGCTTCCCCTTACTCAATACTCACCATGTGCTTCCCCCCTATACTCACCAACTCACCATGTGCTGCCGCCCCCCCTATACTCCACCATGTGGCTTCCCCGCTATACTCACCGTGTGCTGCCCCCTATACTCACCGTTGCTTCCCCCTATCTCCCGTGTGCTTCCCCCTATACTCTCACCACCTTGTGCCTTTTGTTCCCCCTTTCCGTGCTTCCCCCTATACTCACCGTGTGCTTCCCCTATATCACATGTCTGCCCCCTATTCACCATGTGCTGCCCCCTATACTCACCATGTGCTGCCCCCTATACTCACCATGTGCTTCCCCCTATACCACCATGTGCTTCCCCCTATACTCACCATGTGCTGCCCCCTATACAACCATGGTGCTTCCCCCCTATACTCACCATGTGCTGCCCCCTATACTCACCATGTGCTTCTTTCCCCCTATACCACATGTGCTTCCCCTATATCTCACCATGTTGCGTTCCCCCTATACTCACCATGTGCTGCCCCCTATGCTCACCATGTGCTTCCCCCTATACTCACCATGTGCTGCCCCCTATACTCACCATGTGCTGCCCCCTATACTAACCATGTGCTTCCCCCTATACTCACCATGTCTGCCCCCTATACTCACCCTGGGCTGCCCCCTATACTCACCATGTGCCTGCCCCCTATACTCACCATGTGCCTTCCCCCTATACTCACCATGTCTTCCTCCACCCAACACTCACCAGGTTCTGCCCCCTATAACTCACCACGTGCTTCCCCCTATACCACCAACCACGTTGCTGCCCCCTCTACTACCCCACGTGCTTCCCCCTATACTCACCACGTGCTGCCCCCCTATACCTCCACACGTGCTGCCCCCTATACTCACCAGTGCTGCCCCCCTATATCACCATGTGCTGCCCCCCCCTATACTAACTAACCATGTGCTTCCCTATACTCACCATGTGCTGCCCCCTATACTCTCCCATGTGCTTCCCCCTATACTCACCATGTGCTGCCCCTATACTCACCATGTGTCTGCCCCCTATACTAACCTTTTCTTCCCCCTATACTCACCATGTGCTCCCCCCTATACTCACCATGCTGCCCCTATACTCAACATGTGCTCCCCCTATACTAACCATGTGCTTCCCCTATACTCACCATGTGCTGCCCCCCTATCTCACCATGTGCTGCCCCCTATACTAACCATGCTTCCCCCATACCACCATGTGCTGCCCCCTATACTAACCATGTGCTGCCCCCTATACTCACCATGTGCTGCCCCCTATATCACCATGGTTGCTGCAGCCCCCTATACTCACCATGTGCTTCCCCCTATACTCACCATGTGCGGCCCCCTATACTACCATGTGCTTTCCCCCTATACTCACCATGTGCTGGCCCCTATACTCACCATGTGCTGCCCCCTATACTCACCATGTGCTTCCCCCTATACACCTGTCTTCCCCCTATACCACCAGGTGACTCTGCCCCCTATACTCACCATGTGCTTCCCCCTATACTCACCATGTGCTTCCCCTATAACTCACCATGTGCTTCCCCCTATACTCACCATGTGCTGCCCCCTATACTGAACCATGTGCTTCCCCCTATACTCAACCATGTGCTGCCCCCTATACTCCCATGTGCTTCCCCCTATACTCACCATGTGCTGCCCCATACTCACCATGTGCTGCCCCCTATACTCACCATGTGCTGCCCCCTATACTCACCATGTGCTGCCCCCTATACTCACCATGTGCGCCCCTAACCACCATGTCTGCCCCCTATACTCCCATGTGCTTCCCGGCGCCCCATACTCACCATGTGTCTGCCCCCTATACTCACCATGTGCTGCCCCTATACTCACCATGTGCTGCCCCCCATATAATCTACTCCCATGTGCTGCCCCCCCTATCTACCACCATGTGCTTCCCCCTATACTAACCATGTGCTTCCCCCTATACTCACCATGTGCTGCCCCCCTATACTCACCATGTGCTGCCCCCTATACTAACCATGTGCTTCCCCCTATCACATGTGCCCCCCTATACTAACCATGTGCTTCCCCCTATACTCACCATGTGCTGCCCCCTATACTGCACATGTGCTGCCCCCTATACTAACCATGTTGCTTCCCCCTATACTCACCATGTGCTGCCCCCTATACTAACCATGTGCTTCCCCTATACTCACCATGTGCTGGCCCCATACTCACCATGTGCTGCCCCCTATACTAACCATGTGCTTCCCCCTATACTCACCATGTGCTCTCCCCCTATACTCACCATGTGCTGCCACCCCTATACTACCATGTGCTTCCCCCTATACTCAACATGTGCTTCCCCTTCCCCCTATACTCCACCCTGTGCTGCCCCCTATACTCACCATGTGCTGCCCCCTATACTAACCATGTGCTTCCCCCTATACTCACCATGTGCTGGCCCCCTATACTCACCATGTGCTTCCCCCTATACTCACCATGTGCTGCCCCCATACTCCCATGCTGCCCCCCCCTATACCATGTGCTTGCCCCTATACCCTCACCATGTGCTGCCCCCTATACTCACCATGTGCTGCCCCTATACTCACCATGTGCTGCCCCCTCATACTCCCCATGTGCTGCCCCCTATACTCACCATGTGCTGCCCCCTATACTCACCATGTGCTGCCCCTATACTCACCCATGTGGCTTGCCCCCTATACACTAACATGTGCTTCCCCCTACTCACCATGTGCTCCCCTATTACTCACCATGTGCTGGGCCCCCTATACTCACCATGTGCTTGCCCTATACTCACATGTGCTGCCCCCTATACTGCACCATGTGCTGCCCCCATACTCACCATGTGCTGCCCCCTATACCACCATGTGCTGCCCCCTATACTCACCATGTGCTGCCCCCTTACTCACCATGTGCTGCCCCCTATACTCACCATGTGCTGCCCCCTATACCTAACCATGTGCTTCCCCCTACTCACCATGTGCTGCCCCTATACTCACCATGTGCTGCCCCCTATACTCACCATGTGCTGCCCCCCTATACTCACCTGTGCCCCCCTATACTCACCATGTGCTTCCCTTCCCCCTATACTAACCATGTGCTTCCCCCTATCTCACCATGTTGCTGCCCCCTATACTCACCATGTGCCCCTAGTCTTCCCCTATACTCACCATGTGTTCTCCCCCTATACTCACCATGTGCTGCCCCCTATACTCACCACGTGCTGCCCCCTATACTCACCATGTCCTTGCCCCCCTATACTCACCATGTGCTTCCCCCTATATCCCATGTGCTGACCCCCCCTATAACTCACCATGGCTCCCCCTATACTCACCATGTGCTGCCCCCTATACTCACCATGTGCTGCCCCCTATACTCACCATGTGCTGGCCCCTATACTCACCATGTGCTGCCCCTATACTCACATTGCCTGTCCTCCCCCTAATACTCCACCCCCCCATGTGCTGCCCCATATACTCACCATGTCTTCCCCCCTATACTCACCATGTCTTCCCCCTATACTCACCATGTGCTGCCCACCTATACTCACCATGTGCTGCCCCCTATACTCACCATGTGCTGCCCCTATACTCACCATGTGCTTCCCCCTATACTCACCATGTGCTGCCCCCTATACTCACCAGGTGCTGTGCGCCCCCTATACTCACCATGTGCTGCCCCCTATACTCCACCATGTGCTTTCCCCCTATACTCACCATGTGCTGCCCTCCTATACTCCCATGTCTCCCCTATACGCCCCCATGTGCTGCCCCTATACTCCACCATGTGCTGCCCCCTATACTCACCATGTGCTGCCCCCTTATACCACCATGTGCTTCCCCCATACTCACCGGTGCTCCCCTATAACTCACCATGTGCTGCCCCCTATCCTCACCATGTGCTGCCCCCTATACTCACCATGTGTGCCCCTATACTCACCATGTGTCGGCCCCTATACTCACCATGTGCTGCCCCTATCCTCACCATGTGCTGCCCTATCTCCCTTGCTGCCCCTATACTCACCATGTGCTGCCCCCTATACTCACCATGTGCTGCCCCCCTATACTCACATGTGCTGCCCTATATCTCACCATGGCTGGCCCCTATACCTCACCATGTGCTGGCCTCTCCCCTATACTCACCATGTGCTGGCCCCTATACTCACATGTGCTGCCCCCTATACTCACCATGTGCTTCCCATCCATACTCACCATGTGCTGCCTCCTATACTCACCATGTGCTGCCCCCTATACTCACCATGTGCTGCCCCCTATACTCACCATGGCTGCCCCCTAGTGCTGCCCCCTATACTCACCATGTGCTGCCCCCTATACTCCCATGTGCTGCCCCCTAGTGTGCCCCCTATACTCAAGTGTGCCCCCCTATTTCTGCCCCCTATACTCACCATGTGCTGCCCCTATACTCACCATGTGCGCCCCCTCTATCTCACTGTGCTGCCCCCTATACTCACCATGTGCTGCCCCCTATACTCACCATGTGCTTCCCCCTATACCACCATGTGCTGGCCCCCTTACTCACCATGTGCTCCCCCTTACTCACCATGTGCTGCCCCCTATACTCCCACTCCCTGTGCTGCCCCCTATACTCACCATGTGCTGCCCCCTATACTCCACATGGCTGCTGCCCCCTATACTAACCATGTGCTTCCCCCTATACTCACCATGTGCTGCCCCCTATACTCACCATTGCTGGCCCCCATACTCACCATGTGCTGGCCCCTATACTCACCATGTGCTCGGCCCCTATATCACCATGTGCTGGCCCCTATACTCACCATGTGCTGCCCCCTATACTCACCATGTGCTGGCCCCCTATACTCACCATGTGCTGCCCCCTTATACTCACCATGTGCTGGCCCCTATACTCACCCATGTGCGCCCTATACTCACCATGTGCTGCCCCTATACTCACCATGTGCTGGGCCCTATACTCACCATGTGCTGCCCCCTATACTCACCATGTGCTTCCCCCTATACTCACCATGTGCTGCCTCCTATACTCACCATGTGCTGCCCCCAATACTCACCATGTGCTGGCCCCTAGTGCTGCCCCCTATACTCACCATGTGCTGCCCCTAGTGCTGCCCCCTATACTCACCATGTGCTGCCCCCTATACTCACCATGTGCTGCCCCTAGTGCTGCCCCCTATACTCACCATGTGCTGCCCCCTATACTCACCATGTGCTCCCCCATACTCACATGTGCTGCCCCTATCTCACCATGTGCTGCCCCCTATACTCCCATGTGCTTCCCCCTATACTCACCATTCGCCCTATACTAGTGCTGCCCCCTATACTCACCATGTGCTGCCCCCTATACTCACCATGTGCTCCCCCTATACTCACCATGTGCTGCCCCCTATACTCACATGTGCTGCCCCCTATACTCACCATGTGCTGCCCCTATACTCACCATGTGCTGCCCCCTATACTCACCATGTGGCTGCCCATACTCACCAGTGCCCCCTATACTCACCTGTGCTGCCCCCTATACTCACCATGGTGCTCTGGCCCCTATACTCACCATGTTGCTTCCCCCTATACTCACCATGTGCTCCCCCTATACTCACCATGTGCTGCCCCCTATACTCACCATGTGCTGCCCCCTATACTCCCATGTGCTGCCCCTAACTCACCTGTGCTTCGTCGCACCCATCCTCCCCCTATACTCACCATGTGCTGCCCCCTATCTCACATGTGCTTCCCCCTATACTCACCATGTGCTGCCCCCTATACCTCACCATGTGCTCCCTACTCCTGCGCCCCGACCACTGTGCTGGCCCCTATCTCATCCCATGTGCTGCCCCCTATACTCACCATGTGCTGCCCCCTTTATACCTCACCATGTGCTGCCCCCTACTAACCATGTGCTTCCCCCTATACTCACCATGTGCTGCCCCCTATACTCACCATGTGCTGCCCCCTATACTCACCATGGCTGGCCCTATACTCACCATGTGCTTCCCCCTATACTCACCATGTGCTTCCCCCTATACTCACCATGCTGCTGCCGCCCCCTATACTCACCATGTGCTGCCCCCCTATACTCACCATGTGCTGCCCCCTATACTCACCATTGCTGCCCCTATACTCACCATGTGCTGCCCCTATACTCACCATGTGCTTCCCCTATACTCACCATGTGCTTCCCCCTATACTCACCATGTCTTCCCCCTATACTCACCATGTGCTGCCCCCTATTACTCACCATGTGCTGCCCCCTATACTCACATGTGCTGCCCCCTATACTCACCTGTGCTGCCCCCTATACTCACCATGTGCTTGCCCCCTATACTCACCATGTGCTGCCCCCTATACTCACCATGTGCTGGCCCCTATACTCACCATGTGCTGCCCCTATACTCACCATTGCTTCCCCCTATACTCACCAGTGCTGCCCCCTATACTCCCATGTGCTGCCCCCTATACTCACCATGTGCTGCCCCCTATACTCACCCACATAGTCAATGTCTCCTTTACATCTGGATGTTCCCTTCCGTCTTTAAAGGACAACTCCACCCCCATAAGAACATCTTTTAGATAGAATGGCCTCTTTATAATATGTTGATATATCATAGTTTGTCCTATGAATTCATTACTGTATGTCTGCTATGTTCTGGATGCCTCATGGAAACTGAGCCATTTAGAACTGTACTGAGCCTGGGCCATGCTCAGAAGAGGCAGACAGGGGATTCACATTCAGTCATTGGCTGTGATTCATCTTCAAAAATCCATAACTGAACAGTTACTAACTGGAAGAACCAGGAAGTAGAAACAGGGGAAACAGGACATTGTGCAGGATTTCAGGTTAGACTTACACCTTTCACATTTCAAACTATTACCGTTTAGGGTTTGGGGGGTAATTTACCTGTATGTAGGTTTTCATTTTGGGACTGGACTTGCCCTTTAATCATGCCCATGTTAAGCCCATACTAAAAAATCCCTCTCTGGACCCCTCTTGTGTAGCCAATTACCGCCCGTCTCTCTCTTACCGATAGCCTCTAAACTGCTAGAACGATCAGTCTTTCCCGTATCGCTAACGACCTTCATGCTCATAACCTATTGGATCCTTTACAATCTGGATTCCGTCCTGCGCATTCCACCGAGACGGCTCTGTGTAAGGTTATAAATGATCTGCAGGTTATAAAGACCAATGGTCACTTTCCTATTCTTATCCCCCTTGACCCTCCTCTACTTTCCACACAGTCGATCATTCCCTCCTAATGCAGATACTTCACTCTGGGCATTCGGAATGAAGTGACATCCTGGTTTCTATCCCATCTCTCTAACCGAACTTACTCTGTATCTAATGCTAACAATACCTCTTCTCCAGTTCCTCTTGGTGAGGGGTCCCGCAGGGTCTGTACTTGGACCCTTATTGTTCTCCCTCTACACTATTTCCTTAGGAGATGTTATTACCTCTTTTGTCTTCAAGTATCATTTATATGCAGACGATACACAAATCTACTTGTCCACCCCTACGCTAACTCCTGACATCCAATCACGTGTCTCCGACTGTCTCCTGACATCCAATCACGTGTCTCCGACTGCCTCCTTGCCATCTCCTCCTGGATGTCTCAACGTTACCTCAAATTAAATCTTTCTAAAACTGAACTGATCATTTTCCCACCTAAACCTGGTCCTGTCCCATCTTTCTCCATCTCTGTTGACAATCCACCCATTTCCCCTATCCAATTGGAATGCTGCCTAATTATTGGCTCCTCTCTCTCCTTTTCTAACCACATTAACTATGTTGCTAAAACCTGCCACTTCTTCCTTCGCAATATAGCCAAAATCCGCAGGTTCCTTTCTCTCCCAACCACCGCTATGCTTATCTATGCTCTCATCCTATCACACCTGGACTATTGTAACCTACTACTTACTGGTCTTCCTGCTTCTCACCTCTCTCCCCTTCAGTCTATACTAAACTCTGCCACATGTATTGTTCGCTCTCTAATAAACCGGATCCCACATCTCCTCTGTACCGGACAACAACCTGGCTCCCCGTTAAACAGCGCATTGTATATAAATCCTTCTCCTAACTTTTATATCCCTTCACTCTGCTCCTCCTTATATTTCCTTTCTAGTCTCCCCATATGTTCCTGTCCGTACCCTCCACTCATCTCAGAACCATCTCCTGTACAGACCCTCACTCACACTGCTTCATCTCGCCTTAAACCTTTCTCTCTTGTAGCTCCCATTCTCTGGAATTCTATTCCCCTCTCTCTACGTCATGAAACCTCAACTAGCAGGTTTAAATCTACCCTTACACCCTACCTATCTGGTAACCAGCACAGTATACGGTATCTATATATCTATATATGATAAATCTACCCTTACATCCTACCTATAGAGAGAGGGGGAGACAGGTGACTTCCTCTTATGATAGAGAGAGGGGGAGACAGGTGATTTGCAGTCCCTGTTATAAGAGACATTCGAGCAAGAGGGCAGATGGCTTCCTCCTTAATAGGTGACAGGTGCGTCCCTCACATTGTAGGAGACAGGTGGAGAGAGGGGTAGTGTATGTGCATGTCCCGTGTATCCGGTAGCTATTTGCCCCGTGATATGAAAGTTACAATGGAGAGTGGAGCCCCCAGGAGCTGTAATGATCAAGGTGAATGGAGAATGGGTGCCCCAGAGAGGGGGAAGAGGGAGGGCAGCGGACAATGGACACAGGTGGGAGGCAGCAGCGACTGGTCTATGGTGAGCAGGAGATAATCATTCTGACAGTTGAATGACCATTTTGTTTTGCTTAGGATTTCCGTGTTGGGTTACTCTCCCAGGCAGATCAGACAGAAAAAAATCTCTCCTCTGTTCCTGCCGCCTCAAAGTAAGAGACTCGACTGGTAACCTGCCGCTCGCTCTGTCTTTGCTCTGCCCCAGACTTACTCTCCGCTCTTCCTTGTTCTCCTCTCCTGCAGCCCCCCATGACCTCCCCCATGTCACACATCTCTCTCTCTGTCCGTAGCATTCGTAATGAGGGGTCTGAGTCCGGAGACACCGCTGGAGAGCAGGATGATGAAGATGATGATTATGTCCCTGAATGGCACGAAGAGTACGATGATGAGTTGGAAGATGAGGAAGACTTTTCCTATGATGAAGATGAAGAATCTGAAAATTTAGAACCCGACTCATTTATTTTTGAGGATGAAGACGATGCTCTTGCCTACTAGTTGGCTACAATGATGGGGCTTGTTATTCCCTTTCAGTGTCTCTGCTTCAGTCCCTCACCCCCGTACCCCTCCGCAGGCTGGAAATTCCCACAATCTCTCCTCCCCCCCCCAGTGCCTCACCAGTCTGGAGATTGTTGCAAGTTGTGCTGATGTTTGGCACCAAACGATTTAATTTCTGATCATTTGTTTCTCTCAATATCCCAACTGCTGTGTCACTGATTCAGCTGGCAAGTTCTAGACATTTATATTTATAATTAGAATTATTTTTTATTTTCTTATTTCCTAATGACGCTCAGTGCAATATAGTCCTGTGGCCCCGTTTTAGTGTTGAAGGGCCCTCATATGTTAACTCTGGCCCCTCCTACACTTAAATGGATTGTTACAGCTGGAACCGTGCAGCATTATCTCACCAGATGGGAAGCGTCAATAAAGTTTCAGATAAGAATTGTTCTGTTTCCTGGTAATATTCATTGTCTGGATTGGAGAAGGAATATATTATTTGCAATCAAACTTCCATCATCCGAAATCTGGGTGTAAGAAGAGAGAGATGACAAACATTTGGAGATCTCCAATGTGATAGACATTACCATTTCAGAATCCCATTAAGGTATATATATACAAGTAAAAAATTTGAGATCCCTTTTGGTCCAACTGCTCCACAAACGGAACCCCAGCTGAGAAAGGAACAGGGCCCAATGGGGTGCTATCGTTGCCCAATTGGGTGACATGTCGCAGTATGCTATCGGGTGATAGCTTTGTACACCCTCATACGGGTAGAGGATTAAGATTAGAGGAGATCACCTGCACTAGTTAGGTATGTAATAATACCTGATTACTTGCCCCTGTGGTTTGGCCTATGTGGGGATGACCACGAACAGATTTCAAAGCACGGATGGCAACCACAGAGACCCCTCTATCCGTAGTGCCTGGAAGGTGCAAGGGAAAGGTGAAGTGACGCTTAAGAACGGCGACAATGGCATTGCCAAAACCACTTCAAGGTAGAATGTCACCCTCTATCTAGCCTGAGAATGTATCATTTTTGATGGTATAAGAGTAGAAATACAATTATACTGATAAAAAAAAGGACCTGCAGAGCAGGAGGCCAAATGGATCTTTAAGCTGGGGAACCTCGCTCCTATGGGTCCAATGAGCAATGGCACTAAACAGTGTTTCTTATAACCAGTTACATGTTACCTATGTTATATATGCCTTCCCTTTGTTCGTAGAAGCTTGTTGTGGTGGGTATTTTATATATATATATATATACTTTCTGTAACCTAGTGAGATGGGGGTAGAATTAAGGGTTGATATGCATATTATATGAATGATCCTTAAGATTGCTCTATATATTAGGAATCATTGCTATTTATTTGTATCGTCTCTGAGATAGGGAAGGGGTTACCTAGTTCGCTGGTTTCCTGTCCCCGGGTTTTTGGGACTCTGTTTACTCTCCGTTGCCTGCGATGGATCTTGCCCGTCGCTGTTGACTTTCTGTTGCTCAGCTATGGCCCTCGCGAGGGTGTGCGAGGAGTGTTGGCTTTGGGGTCGGTCTTATCCCGGTAGTTCCGTGTATTTCGGCATTATGCTTATACATGGGGGGGGCTGGGGCCCCGGTTCATGAGGATTTGTTTATGCTCTGGAGCCACAGCCGACTAGTATATATACTCTCTTATCGGTAAGATATTATTTTGCTTTTTTAAGAGGTGTGATGTATCCACCTGGGTTGCAGTGAATGACACGGGGGTGGGGCGATGTGGGTTTTAAATGGATGGTTTGTTTTACACATTGTTTCTGGACGACGGCTTCCTTGTGAGCGGAAACGCGTACACTTTGTGATTCAAATTTACTTATAATAATACGACCTGAGTGTGTTTCCTACAATCTGGAATATATTATAGTATATATTTCTGGAAAGTCCAATCATTTTTAGCAATGGTTAAAATGCCGGGTTTCTCTGACTTAGTATCAGTAGGTCTTTCTTTTAGAAATTAACTAAACCGTTTTGTATATACCACTATGTTTAAACAATGACGTGTGACTAAAGCCAAGTTTGCTTGTTGCTATTAATCTCCAGTCAACCATACCTTACTTATTGCAGTAACCAGTGTAAACAAAAAAACCCGCGCCTTATATTTGTGTTGGCAAGCCAAAAGGGAATGGTTTGGCAGAACCAAATGTGAGATTCTTAAAAATTCTAATAAATATATACTTTTACAATTGCATGTTATAAGCATCATGAGGAAGATAATCTTCCGTGTAGGCAGTGATAATCTTCGTGTTTTTCTCAGTAAAAAATACTCCACTTAATCGATGCATAGTGAATAAATTCTTCTGGAAGCCTTTTTGAATATGGATGGTACGACCGAGATAAATTACTACTTAAATGTGCTATCAAACCATAAATTGAGCCCAAGGAGTGGCACATGTGAAATAAGAATTTGTTTGCATTTGGAATTTTTGGCAGTGGTAATCACATCAGTTTAAAAAATAAGGTACTCCTATAGACGGGTTTGTCCACGTCCACAAAATTACACAAGATTAAATTTTTACTTTCCGGCAATTATGCCCATTTGTAAATAAAGTTCTGTTCATCAATGGCATAGGGTTTATCCCTTTGAAATTTTCTATGCAGCTTGTCTACTTTCCCAAGCTGATTAAGTTGTAAGCAAATTAGCATGGGTAGCAAAGGTGCCTTAAATGGAATGGTCCCCTTATAAATGTTTTTTGTCATATTAAATAGGCCTTCCCCAGCCCCTTCCCCAGCCCCAACTCTATAAAATAAATTTAAGAATGCCCCGATTTTTACTTACCTCCCTTTCTCACTCGGACACTCTAGGATTTGCAAAACGGGAGGGAGAGGGAAATGGCTGCAGTACGCATGCCAAACTTCTCCCGGAGCCAGATAGGAGGCATACTTTGGGGGGGGGGGGGACTACAGAGAACCTTAATTGGCTGGATTTGGAAGAGTAAGGATTTTATTACACTACATGGAGTGCCCATTAGTGGGGGGGGATTATATTTTTGGGAGGGACATGCCCTTTAAGCTTCATACCAACGTGGCGAGTCTTGGGTTCTGACTGCCGTCGCCGTGTATGGCACCTGTCGGTCTTAAACACCCACCGATCCATTGTCCGACCGGGTTGGATCTTCCAACCGAGCGTCCTTTTGGCCCGACAAAGTGCCCATGCACGGACAATTAATCGGCCTGCATACAACAGTGTGTCAACGGGTCAGCGCCCCTTTCACTCGTGTGTATGAAGCCTTTATAAACATCATCTATGACAATAATAAAACATAAATGGTCATTATGCCTCCCCTCTGGCGCCAGAGTTAGCATCTCAAAGAACTAATACATCAATAATTAAATAATTGTATGTATTTGTATGCTGATATTAGTATGTTGATAATTGTATGTTTGGCAGTAGAAATGTACATACAGATGGAAATAGGCCATCTGGCCCATCCCTTTTAGGATTTAAATGGCATGTCGCACCCCTTTTTAAAACTTTTTATATATTATACAGATTGAGTCCCCCAGCCCCACCGCCGTATAATTCTTAGAAAGTGCCATGTATGTACTTTCCTCTATCCTCCGCGTCAGTCTCCAGGCCCTCCTGCTATGCACGTACATGCGCAGGGGCGTGAAAACCGCATCCGTCGTCCCATGATTGCTGAGAGGCAGCCAATCAGGGAACGGCTCCGGCTGCTCAGAACGCCGGAGGATAGAGGGAAGGTAGTAAACTATCGGGGGAACTTTCTATGATTCGGTTACGGCATTTGGGGCTGTGGATCAATATATATAAATGGGGTTTTCACTAGGGGAGAGAGAAAAAAACGGGAGGGACGGGAGGATGCCTGCCATGCCCTACAATTAAAAAAAAAGAAAAGTCGAGTTTGATGCTGCGACAGGCGCATGATGATTCATATGGTAATTTCATATCTAACCACGTCGTCCATATTGTTATAATTTTGTATCTACCACGTCGTCCATATTGTTATAATTTTACTATCTACCACGTCGTCCATATTGTTATAATTTCATATCTCTCATATAATTCTCTACCACGTCGTCCATATTGTTATAACTTTATATCTACCACGTCGTCCATATTGTTATAATTTTGTATCTACCACGTCGTCCATATTGTTATAATTTTATATCTACCACTCGTCCATATCGTTATAATTTCATATCTACCACGTCGTCCATATGTTATAATTTTTGTCATCTACCACGCGTCCTACAGTTATAATTTCATATCTACCACGTCGTCCATATTGTTATAATTTTATATCTACCACGTCGTCCATATTGTTATAATTTTATATCTACCACACGTCCGTCCATATGTGATAATTTGTATCTACCACGATCTCCCTTTATTATGTTAGATGCTTTATGTTGAAAATATTTCCTTTACGTTCCCGCCACACTTACCATTTGCCTGTTTGTAACCCATTCCACATCTCTATCATGGATGAATTTGTCCCCTAGGTTCTCAGCATCTTCACCTGAGGAAAAAAAAAAAAATATATATATATTATGGTGGTGAGTTGAAAAACCAAAAGTAAAATGCCCTCCTACCCCCAACAATGCTCGTTACCCATTGTCCCCTTTCCCCCAACAATGCCAGGTGCCCCTCGTTACCCAGTGTCCCCTTCCCCCCAACAGTGCCAAGAGCCCCCTCGTTACCCAGTGTCCCTTTCCCCCCAACAGTGCCAAGAGCCCCTCGTTACCCAGTGTCCCCTTCCCCCCAACAGTGCCAGGTGCCCCTCGTTACCCAGTGTTCCCCTTCCCCCCAACAGTGCCAAGAGCCCCTCGTTACCCAGTGTCCCCTTCCCCAACAGTGCCAAGAGCCCCTCGTTACCCAGTGTCCCCTTCCCCCCAACAGTGCCAGGTGCCCCTCGTTACCCAGTGTCCCCTTCCCCCCAACAGTGCCAAGAGCCCCTCGTTACCCAGTGTCCCCTTCCCCCCACAGTGCCAAGAGCCCCTCGTTACCCAGTGTCCCCTTCCCCCCAACAGTGCCAAGTGCCCCTCGTTACCCAGTGTCCCCTTCCCCCCAACAATGCCAGAGCCCTCGTCACCCAGTGTCCCCTTCCCCCAACAGTGCCAAGAGCCCCTCGTTACCCAGTGTCCCCTTCCCCAACCATGGCCAGGTGCCCCTCGTACCATGTCCCCTTCCCCCCAACAGTGCCAAGTACCCCCTCGTTACCCAGTGTCCCCTCCCCCAACAATGCCAAGTACCCCCCTCGTTACCCTGTCCCCTTCCCCCCAACAATGCCAAGTGCCCCTCGTTACCCAGTGTCCCCCTTCCCCCCAACAATGCCAAGAGCCCCTCGTTACCCAGTGTCCCCTTCCCCCCAACAGTGCCAAGAGCCCCTCGTTACCCAGTGTCCCCTTCCCCCCAACATGCCAAGAGCCCCTCGTTACCCATGTTCCCCTTGCCCCCAACAGTGCCAAGAGCCCCTCGTTACCCAGTGTCCCCTTCCCCCCAACAGTGCCAAGAGCCCCTCGTTACCCAGTGTCCCCTCCCCCCCAACAGTGCCAGGTGCCCCTCGTTACCCAGTGTCCCCTTCCCCCACAAGTGCAAGACCCCCGCTTACCCAGTGTCCCCTTCCCCCCAACAGTGCCAAGTGCCCCTCGTTACCCAGTGTCCCCTTCCCCCCACAGTGCCAAGAGCCCCTCGTTACCCAGTGTCCCCTTCCCCCCAACAGTGCCAAGTACCTCTCGTTACCCAGTGTCCCCTTCCCCACAACACTGCCAAGTGCCCCTCGTTACCCAGTGTCCCCTTCCCCCAACAATGGGTAACGAGGGGCACTTGGCATTGGTTGTGGAAGGGAAGACACTGGGTAACGAGGGCACTTGCTTGTTGTGGAGGGGACACTGGGTAACGAGGGGCACTTGGCATTGTTGGGGAAGGGGACACTGGGTAACGAGGGGCACTTGCATGTCCCCTTCCCCCCCACATGCCAAGTGCCCCTCGTTACCCAGTGTCCCCTTCCCCAACAATGCCAAGTGCCCCTCGTTACCCATTGTTGGGGGAAGGGGACACTGGGTAACGAGGGGCACTTGGCATTGTTGTGGGGAAGGGGACACTGGGTAACGAGGGGCACTTGGCATTGTTGGGGGAAGGGGACACTGCCAAGTGCCCCTCGTTACCCAGTGTCCCCTTCCCCCAACAATGCCAATGCCCCTCGTTACCCAGTGTCCCCTTCCCCCCAACAATGCCAAGTACCCCTCGTTACCCAGTGTCCCCTTCCCCCCCCAACAATGCCAAGTACCCCTCGTTACCGTGTCCCCTTCCCCCCAACAATGCCAAGTAACCCCTCGTTACCCAGTGTCCCCTTCCCCCCAACAATGCCAAGTGCCCCTCGTTACCCAGTGTCCCCTCCCCCCAACAATGCCAAGTGCCCCTCGTTACCCAGTGTCCCTTCCCCCCCAACAATGCCAAGTGCCCCTCGTTCCCCAGTGTCCCCTTCCCCCAACAATGCCAAGTGCCCCTCGTTACCCAGTGTCCCTTCCCCCAACAATGCCAAGTGCCCCTCTTACCCAGTGTCCCCTTCCCCAACAATGCCAGGTGCCCCTCGTTACCCAGTGTCCCCTTCCCCCAACAATGCCAGGTGCCCCTCGTTACCCAGTGTCCCCTTCCCCCAACAATGCCATGTGCCCCTCGTTACCCAGTGTCCCCTTCCCCCAACAATGCCAAGGTGCCCCTCGTTACCCAGTGTCCCCTTCCCCCAACAATGCCCAGGTGTCCCCTCGTTACCCACGTGTCCCTTCCCCCAACAATGGCCAGGTGCCCCTCGTTACCCAGTGTCCCCTTCCCCCAACAATGCCAGGTGCCCCTCGTTACCCAGTGTCCCCTTCCCCCAACAATGCCAGGTGCCCCTCGTTACCCAGTGTCCCCTTCCCCAACAATGCCAGGTGCCCCTCGTTACCCAGTGTCCCCCCTTCCCCAACATGCCAGTTGGCCCCTCGTACCCAGTGTCCCCTTCCCCCAACAATGCCAGGTGCCCCTCGTTAACCCCAGTGTCCCCTTCCCCCACAATGCCAGGTGCCCCTCGTTACCCAGTGTCCCCTTCCCCCCAACAATGCCAGTGCCCCCTCGTTACCCAGTTCCCCTTCCCCCCAACAATGCCAGGTGCCCCTCGTTAACCCATGTCCCTTCCCCCAACAATGCCGTGCCCCTCGTTACCCAGTGTCCCCTTCCCCCCACAATGCAAGGTGCCCCTCGTTACCCAGTGTCCCCTTCCCCCCAACATGCCAAGTGCCCCTCGTTACCCCCGTGTCCCCTTCCCCCCACAATGCCAGGTGCCCCTCGTTACCACAGTGTCCCCTTCCCCCCAAATGCCAGTGCCCCTCGTTACCCGTGTCCCCTTCCCCCACAATGCCAGGTGCCCCCTCGTTACCCCGTGTCCCTTCCCCCCAACTTGCCAGGTGCCCCTCGTTAACCCAGTGTCCCCTTCCCCAACAGTGCCAAGTACCCCACCCCTCGTTACCCAGTGTCCCCTTCCCCCAACAGTGCCAAGTACCCCTCTTACCCAGTGTCCCCTTCCCCCAACAGCCAAGAGCCCTCGTACCCAGTGTCACCCTCTCCCCCAACTGCCAAGTACCTCTCGTTACCCAGTGTCCCCTTCCCAACACAATGCCAATTGTGCCCCTCGTTACCCTGTCCCTTCCCCCAACATGGGTAACGAGGGGCACTTGGCATTGTTGGGGGAAGGGACCCTGGGTAACGAGGGGCCTTGGCATTGTTTTGGGGAAGGGGACCTGGGTAACGAGGGCACTTGGCATTGTGGGGGAAGGGGACACTGGGTAACGAGGGGCACTTGGCAGTGTCCCCTTCCCCCAACAATGCCAAGTGCCCCTCGTTACCCAGTGTCCCCTTCCCCAACAATGCCAAGTGCCTCTCGTTACCCAGTGTCCCCTTCCCCCCAACAATGCCAAGTACCCCTCTTACCCAGTGTCCCCTTCCCCCAACAATGCCAAGTACCCCTCGTTACCGTGTCCCCTCCCTCCCCCCAACAATGCCAAGTACCCCTCGTTACCCAGTGTCCCCTTCCCCCCCAACACAGGCAAGTGCCCCTCGTTACCCAGTGTCCCCTTCCCCCCAACAATGCCAAGTGCCCTCGTTACCCAGTGTCCCCTTCCCCCAACAATGCCAAGTGCCCCCTCGTTACCCAGTGTCCCCTTCCCCCAACAATGCCAAGTGCCCCTCGTTACCCAGTGTCCCCTTCCCCAACATGCCAGGTGCCCTCGTTACCCAGTGTCCCCTTCCCCCCCAACAATGCCAGGTGCCCCTCGTTACCCAGTGTCCCCTTCCCCCCAACAATGCCAGGTGCCCCTCGTTACCCAGTGTCCCCTTCCCCCAAATGCCAGGTGCCCCTCGTTACCCAGTGTCCCCTTCCCCCAACAATGCCAGGTGCCCCTCGTTACCCAGTGTCCCCTCCCCCAACAATGCCAGTGCCCCCTCGTTACCCAGTGTCCCCTTCCCCAACAATGCCAGGTGCCCCTCTGTTACCCAGTGTCCCCTTCCCCAACATGCCAGGTGCCCCTCGTTACCCAGTGTCCCCTTCCCCCAACAATGCCAGGTGCCCCTCGTTACCCAGTGTCCCCTTCCCCCAACAATGCCAGGTGCCCCTCGTTACCCAGTGTCCCCTTCCCCCCACAATGCCAGGTGCCCCTCGTTACCCATTGTCCCCTTCCCCCCAACAATGCCAGGTGGCCCCTCGTTACCCAGTGTCCCCTTCCCCCCACAATGCCAAGTGCCCCTCGTTACCCAGTGTCCCCTTCCCCCCAACAATGCCAGGTGCCCCTCGTTCCCACCCAGTGCCCCTTCCCCCAACAATGCCAGTGCCCCTCGTTAACCCGTGGTCCCCCCTGTCCCCCCCCCAACAATGCCAGTGTGCCCCTCGTTACCCAGTGTCCCCTTCCCCCAACAATGCCAGTGCCCCTCGTTACCCAGTCCCCTTCCCCCCCAACAATGCCAGTGCCCCTCTTTACCCAGTGTCCCCTCTTCCCCCCAACAATGCCAGGTCCCTCTTTACCAGTGTCCCCTTCCCCCCCCCACATGCAGGTGCCCCTCGTTAACCCCAGTGTTCCCCTTCCCCCAACATGCCAAGTACCCTCCTCCGTTACCCATGTCCCTTCCCCCCAACAGTGCCAAGTACCCCCCTCGTTACCCAGTGTCCCCTCCCCCCCAACAATGCCAGGTGCCCCTCTTACCCAGTGTCCCCTTCCCCCCCACAATGCCAGGTGCCCCTCGTTACCCAGGTCCCCCTCCCCCCACATGCCAACCCCTCTTACCCAGTGTCCCCTTCCCCCAACAATGCCAAGTGCCCCTCGTTACCCAGTGTCCCCTTCCCCCCACAATTGCCAAGTGCCCCCGTTACCCAGTGTCCCCTTCCCCCCCACAATGCCAAGTCCCCCTCGTTACCCAGTGTCCCCTTCCCCCACAATGCCCAGTACCCCTCGTTACCCAGTGTCCCCTTCCCCCCAACAATGCCAAGTGCCCCTCGTTTACCCCAGTGTCCCCTTTCCCCCCCCCAACAATGCCAGGTGCCCCTCGTTTAAAACCCAGTGTCCCCTTCCCCCCAACAATGCCAAGTGCCCCCCTTACCCCGTGTCCCCTTCCCCCAACAATGCCAAGTGCCCTCGTACCCTCGTGTCCCCCTTCCCCCCAACAATGCCAAGTGCCCTCGTTACCACCATGTCCCCTTCCCCCCAACAATGGCCATGCCCCTCGTTACCCAGTGTCCCCTGCCCCCCACAATGCCAGGTGCCCCTCGTTACCCCAGTGTCCCCTTCCCCCAACAATGCCAAGTGCCCCTCGTTACCCAGTGTCCCCTTCCCCCCAACAATGCCATGCCCCTCGTTACCCGTGTCCCCTACCCCCCAACAATGCCAAGTGCCCCTCGTTACCCAGTGTCCCCTTCCCCCAACAATGCCAAGTGCCCCTCGTTCCCAGTGTCACCCCTTTCCCTTCCCCAACAATGCCATGCCCCTCGTACCCCAGTGTCCTCCCCTTCCCCCCAACAATGCCAAGTGCCCCTCGTTACCCAGTGTCCCCCTTCCCCCCAACAATGCCAAGTGCCCCTCGTTACCCAGTGTCCCCTTCCCCCCAACAATGCCCAAGTGCCCCTCGTTACCCAGTGTCCCCTTCTCCCCCCAACATGCCAAGTTGCCCCTCGTACCCAGTGTCCCCTTCCCCCCAACAATGCCAAGTCCCCTCGTTACCCAGTGTCCCCTTCCTCCCCAACAATGCCAGTGCCCCTCGTTACCCATGTCCCCTTCCCCCAACAATGCCAAGTCCCCTCGTTACCCAGTGTCCCCTTCCCCTCACACAATGCCAAGTGCCCCTCGTCCCAGTGTCCCCCTTCCCCCACATCAATGCCCCTCCGTTACCCCAGTTTCCCCCTTCCCCCAACATGCCAAGGCCCCTCGTTCCCCAGTGTCCCCTTTCCCCCCCAACAATGCCAGTGTCCCCCCTCGTTACCCATTGTCCCCTTCCCCCAACAATGCCAAGTACCCCTCGTTACCCAGTGTCCCCTTCCCCCAACATGCCAATGCCCCTCGTTACCCAGTGTCCCCTTCCCCCCAACAATGCCAAGTGCCCCTCGTTACCCAGTGTCCCCCCTTCCCCCCAAGCCAATGGCCCCTCTTACCCATGCCCCTTCTCCCAACAATGCCAAGTACCCCGTTCCCGCAGTGTCCCCTTCCCCCAACAATGCCAAGTACCCCTCGTTACCCAGTGTCCCCTTCCCCCCAACATGCCCAAGTACCCCTCGTTACCCAGTGTCCCCCTCCCCCCCACCATACTTCCCAAGTACCCCCCTTTACCCAGTGTCCCCTTCCCCCCAACAATTCCAACCCCTCGTATACCCGATGTCCCCGTCCCCCCAACATGCCAAGTCCCCCTCGTTCAACCCGTGTCCCCTTTCCCCCAACAATGCCAAGTAACCCCTCTTACCCAGTGTCCCTTCCCCTCTCCCCCCCCAACAATGCCAAGTACCCCTCTTACCCAGTGTCCCCTTCCCCCTAACAATGCCAAGTACCCCTCTTACCCAGTGTCCCCTTCCCCCAACAATGCCAGGTGCCCCTCGTTACCCAAGTACGTCGTCCCTATCCCCCCACAATGCCATACCCCTCGTTACCCATGTCCCCTTCCCCCAACAATGCAAGTACCCCCTCGTCTGTACCAAACCCAGTGTCCCCTCCCCACAACATGCCAAGTACCCCCCTCGTTACCCAGTGTCCCCTTCCCCAACAATGCAGGTGCCCCTCGTTACCCAGTGTCCCCTCCCCCCCACAATGCCAAGCCCCCCTCGTTACCCAGTGTCCCCTTTCCCCCCAACCCATGCCAAGTACCCCTCGTTACCCAGTGTCCCCCCTTCCCCCCAACAATGCCAAGTGACCCCCTCGTTACCCAGTGTCCCCTTCCCCCCAACAATGCCAAGTACCCCTCGTTACCCGTGTCCCCTTCCCCCAACACTGCCAGTGCCCCTCGTACCCAGTCCCCTTCCCCCCAAAATGCCAGGTCCCCTCGTTAACCCAGTGTCCCCTTCCCCCCAACATGCCAATGCCCTCGTTACCAGTGTCCCCTTCCCCCAACTAATGCCAGGGTCCCCTCGTTACCCAGTGTCCCCCTTCCCCCCAACAATGCCAGCCCTCGTTACCCTTGTCCCCCATTCCCCCAACATGCCAAGCCCCCTCGTTACCCAGTGTCCCCTTCCCCACCAATGCAAGTGCCCCTCGTTACCCCAGTGTCCCCTTCCCCCCAACATGCCAATGCCCTCTTACCCAGTGTCCCCTTCCCCACAATGCCAAGTGCCCCTCGTTACCCAGTTCCCCCTTCCCCCCAACAATGCCAAGTGCCCCTCGTTACCCCTGTCCCCCTTCCCCCCACAATTGCCAAGTGCCCCTCGTTACCCATGGTCCCCCTTCCCCCCAACAATGCCAAGTCCCCTCGTTACCCGTGTCCCTTCCCCCAACAATGCCAAGTGCCCCTCGTTACACCAGTGTCCCTTCCCCCAACAATGCCAATCCCCTCGTTACCCATGTCCCCTTCCCCCAACAATGCAGTGCCCCTCGTTACCCAGTGTCCCCCTTCCCCCAACAATCCAAGTGCCCCTCGTTACCCAGTGTCCCCTTCCCCCCAACAATGCCAGGTGCCCCTCGTTACCCAGTGTCCCCTTCCCCAACAATGCCAAGTCCCCTCGTTACACCCAGTGTCCCCATTCCCCCAACAATCCAGTGCCCCTCGTTACCCAGTGTCCCCTTCCCCCCAACAATGCCAGTGCCCCTCCTGTTACCCAGTGTCCCCCTTCCCCCAACAATGGCCAAGTGCCCCCGTTACCCAATGTCCCCTTCCCCCCCAACAATGCCAGTAACCCCTCGTTACCCGTGTCCCCTTCCCCCAACAATGCCAAGTGCCCCTCGTTACCCAGTGTCCCCTTCCCCCACAATTGCCAATGCCCCTCGTTACCCAGTGTCCCCTTCCCCCAACAATGCCAGTGCCCTCGTTACCCCAGTGTCCCCTTCCCCCCAACAATGCAAGTGCCCCTCGTTACCCGTGTCCTCCCTTCCCCAACAATGCCAGTGCCCCTCGTTACCCAGTGTCCCCTGTCCCGCCACCCAATGCCAATTACCCCTCGTTTACCCAGTGTCCCCTTCCCCCCCAACATGCCAGTGCCCCGTTACCCAGGTCCCCTCCCCCCAACAAGCCATTGCCCCGTTATACCCAGTGTCCCCTCCCCAACACTGCCAATCCCCTCGTTACCCAGTGTCCCCTTCCCCCAACAATGCAAGTACCCCTCGTTACCATTGCTCCCCGCCTCCCCCAACAATGCAAGTCCCCTCGTTACCCAGTGTCCCCTTCCCCCAACAATGCCAAGTACCCCTCGTTACCCAGTGTCCCCTTCCCCCCCAACAATGCCAGGTGCCCCTCGTTACCCAGTGTCCCCTTCCCCCAACAGTGCCAAGCCCCTCGTTACCCAGTGTCCCCTTCCCCAACATGCCAAGTACCCTCGTTACCCAGTGTCCCCTTCCCCCCACAATGCCAAGTCCCCTCGTTACCCCAGTGTCCCCTTCCCCCAACAATGCCAAGTTACGCCCTCGTTACCACCCTGTCCCCTTCCCCCCAACAATGCCAAGTACCCTCGTTACCCAGTGTCCCCTTCCCCCCCAATGCCAAGTCCCCTCGTTACCCAGTTTCCCTTCCCCCAACAGTCCATACCCCTCGTTTACCCCAGTGTCCCATTTCCCCCAACAATGCCAAGTGCCCCTCGTTACCCAGTGTCCCCTTCCCCCCAACAATGCCAGTACCCCTCGTTACCCAGTGTCCCCTTCCCCCAACAATGCCAATCCCCTCGTACCCCGTGTCCTTCCCCACAATGCCAATGCCCCTCGTTACCCAGTTCCCCTTCCCCAACATGCCAAGTGACCCCGTTCCCCGTGTCCCCTTCCCCCAACAATGCCAAGTACCCCTCGTTACCCAGTGTCCCCTCCCCCCAACAATGCCAAGTACCCCTCGTTACCCAGTGTCCCCTTCCCCCAACAATGCCAAGTACCCCTCGTTACCCAGTGTCCCCTTCCCCCCAACAATGCCAAGTCCCCTTGTTACCCAGTGTCCCCTTCCCCCCAACATGCCAAGTACCCCTCGTTACCCAGTGTCCCCTTCCCCCCAACCTGCCAAGTGCCCCCCTCGTTCAGCCGTGTCCCCTTCCCCCCAACAATGCCAAGTACCCCCTCGTTACCCGTGTCCCCCTTCCCCCAACAATGCCAAGTACCCCTCGTTACCCAGTGTCCCCTTCCCCCCAACAATGCCAATGCCCCTGTACCCCATCCCTTCCCCCAACAATGCAAGTACCCCGTTACCCATTGTCCCCTTCCCCCACAATGCAATGCCCCCTCGTTACCCAGTGTCCCCTTCCCCCAACAATGCCAAGTGCCCTCTTACACCCATGTGTCCCCTTCCCCCAACATGCCAAGTGCCCCTCGTTACCCAGTGTCCCCTTCCCCCCAACAATGCCAAGTGCCCCTCTTACCCAGTGTCCCCTTCCCCCCAACAATGCCAAGTGCCCCTCTTTACCCAGTGTCTCCCCTTCCCCCCAACAATGCCAAGTGCCCCTCGTTACCCAGTGTCCCCTTCCCCCAACAATGCCAAGTGCCCCTCGTTACCCAGTGTCCCCTTCCCCCCCCCAACAATGCCAAGTGCCCCTCGTTACCCAGTGTCCCTTCCCCCCACATGCCAATGTGCCCCCTCGTTACCCGTGCCCCTTCCCCCAACAATGCCAAGTGCCCCTCGTTACCCAGTGTCCCCCTCCCCCAACAATGCCAAGTGCCCCTCGTTACCCAGTGTCCCCCTTCCCCCCCAACATGCCAAGTGCCCCTCGTTACCCAGTGTCCCCTTCCCCCAAACATGCCAAGTGCCCCTCGTTACCCAGTGTCCCCTTCCCCCCAACAATGCCAAGTGCCCCTCGTTACCCAGTGTCCCCTTCCCCCCAACAAGTCCAGTCCCCTCGTTACCACCAGTGTCCCCTTCCCCCCAACAATGCCAAGTGCCCCCTCGTTACCCAGTGTCCCCTTCCCCCCAAATGCCAAGTGCCCCTCGTACCCAGTGTCCCCTTCCCCCCAACAATGCCAAGTGCCCCTCGTTACCCCGTGTCCCCTTCCCCCCAACAATGCCAAGTGCCCCTCGTTACCCAGTGTCCCCTTCCCCCCAACAATGCCAAGTACCCCTCGTTACCCAGTGTCCGTCCCCTCCCCCCAACCAATGCCAAGTGCCCCTCGTTACCCAGTGTCCCCTTCCCCCAACAATGCCAAGTGCCCCTCTTACCCAGTGTCCCCTTCCCCCCAACAATCCAGTGCCCCTCGTTACCGCAGTGGTCCCCTTCCCCCCCAACAATGCCAAGTGCCCCTCGTTACCCATTGTCCCCTTCCCCCCAACAATGCCAAGTACCCCCCTCGTTACCCAGTGTCCCCTTCCCCCCAACAATGCCAAGTGCCCCTCGTTACCGTGTCCCCTTCCCCCCCAACAATGCCAAGTGCCCCTCGTTACCCAGTGTCCCCTCCCCCCAACAATGCCAAGTGCCCTCGTTACCCAGTGTCCCCTTCCCCCCCAACAATGCCAAGTGCCCCTCGTTACCCCAGTGTCCCCTTCCCCCAACAATGCCAAGTGCCCCTCGTTACCCAGTGTCCCCTTCCCCCCACCATGCCAAGTGCCCCTCGTTACCCAGTGTCCCCCTTCCCCCAACAATGCCAAGTGCCCCTCGTTACCCAGTGTCCCCCTGCCCCCCAAATGCCAGGTACCCCGTCCGTTACCCAGTGTCCCCCCTTCCCCCCCAACAATGCCATGTGCCCCGTTTACCCAGTGTCCCCTTCCCCCCCAACAATGCCAGTGCCCCCTCTTTACCCAGTGTCCCCTCCCCCCAACAATGCCAAGTGCCCCTCGTTAACCGAAAGATGGTGCGATACCCGTATCCCGTCTGGTAATTATAGACCAGTAAAGATTGTGCGATACCCGTATCCCAGCCTGGTAATTATAGACCAGTAAAGATGGTGCGATAACCCGTATCCCGCTGGTAATTATAGACCAGTAAAGATGGTGCGATACCCGTATCCCAGCCTGGTAATTATAGACCAGTAAAGATGGTCGATACCCGTATCCCAGCCTGGTAATTATAGACCAGTAAAGATGGTGCGATACCCGTATCCCAGCCTGGTAATTATAGACCAGTAAAGATGGTGTGATACCCGTATCCCAGCCTGGTATTTATAGACCAGTAAAGATGGTGTGATACCCGTATCCCAGCCTGGTAATTATAGACCAGTAAAGATGGTGTGATACCCGTATCCCAGCCTGGTAATTATAGACCAGTAAAGATGGTGCGATACCCGATCCCACCTGGTAATTATAGACCAGTAAAGATGTGTTATCCCGTATCCCAGCCTGGTATTATAGACCGTAAAGATGGTGCGATACCCGTATCCCACCCTGGTAATTATAGACCAGTAAAGATGGTGCGATACCCGTATCCCAGCCTGGTAATTATAGACCATAAAGATGTGGTACCGTATCACCGTATCCCAGCCTGTAATTATAGACCAGTAAAGATGGTGTACCCGTATCCCAGCCTGGTATTTTATAGACCAGTAAGATGGTGTGATACCCGTATCCCAGCCTGGTAATTATAGACCAAAAGATGGTGTGATACCGTATCCCAGCCTGGTAATTATAGACCAGTAGATGGTGCGATACCCGTATCCAGCCTGGTAATTATAGACCAGTAAAGATGGTTTGATACCCGTATCCCAGCCTGGTAATTTAGACCAGTAAAGATGGGTGGATACCCGTATCCCACCTGGAATTATAGACCAGTAAAGATGTGTGATACCCGTTATCCCAGCCTGGTAATTATAGACCAGTAAAGATGGTGTGATACCCGTATCCCAGCCTGGTAATTATAGACCAGTAAAGATGGTGTGATACCCGTATCCCAGCCTGGTAATTATAGACCAGTAAAGATGGTGCGATACCCGTATCCCAGCCTGGTAATTATAGACCAGTAAAGATGGTGGATACCCGTATCCCAGCCTGGTAATTATAGACCAGTAAAGATGGTGTGATACCCGTATCCCAGCCTGGTATATAGACCAGTAAGATGGTGTGATACCCGTATCCCAGCCTGGTAATTATAGACCAGTAAAGATGGTGGATTACCCGTATCCCAGCCTGGTAATTATAGACCAGTAAAGATGGTGTGATACCCGTATCCCAGCCTGGTAATTATAGCCCGTAAAGATGGTGTGATACCCGTATCCCAGCCTGGTAATTATAGACCAGTAAAGATGGTGTATACCCGTATCCCCAGCCTGGTAATTATAGACCAGTAAAGATGGTGCGATACCCGTATCCCAGCCTGTAATTATAGACCAGTAAAGATGGTTGGATACCCGTATCCCAGCCTGGTAATTATGACCAGTAAAGATGGTGTGATACCCGTATCCCAGCCTGGTTTATAGACAGTAAAGATGGTGTGATACCCGTATCCCATCCTGGTAATTATAGACCATTAAAGATGGTGGCGATACCCGTATCCCATCCTGGTATTATAGACCAGTAAAGATGGTGCGATACCCGTATCCCATCCTGGTAATTATAGACCAGTAAAGATGGTGCATACCCGTATCCCAGCCTGGTAATTATAGACCAGTAAAGATGGTGCGATACCCGTATCCCAGCCTGGTAATTATAGACCAGTAAAGATGGTGCGATACCCGTATCCCAGCCTGGTAATTATAGACCAGTAAAGATGGTGTGATACCCGTATCCCAGCCTGGTAATTATAGACCAGTAAAGATTGCGTGATACCCGTATCCCAGCCTGGTAATTATAACCTAAAGATGGTGCGATACCCGTATCCCAGCCTGTAATTATAGACCATAAAGATGGTGCGATACCCGTATCCCAGCCTGGTATTATTAGACCAGTAAAGATGGTGTGATACCCGTATCCCAGCCTGTAATTATAACCAGTAAAGATGGTGTGATACCCGTATCCCAGCCGTGTAATTATAGACCAGTAAAGATGGTTCGATACCCGTATCCCAGCCTGGTAATTATGACCAGTAAGATGGTGCGATACCCGTACCAAGCCTGGTAATTATAGACCTAAGTTGGTGTGATACCCGTATCCCAGCCTGTGTATTATAGACCAGTTAAAGATGGTGTGATACCCGTATCCACAGCTGGTAATTATAGACCAGTAAAGATGGTGCGATACCCGTATCCCAGCCTGGTAATTATAGACCAGTAAAGATGGTGTGATACCCGTTCCCACCTGGTAATTAAGACCAGTAAAGATGGTGCGATACCCGTATCCCAGCCTGGTAATTATAGACCAGTTAAAGATGGTGTGATACCCGTATCCCAGCCTGGTAATTATAGACCAGTAAAGATGTGTGATACCCGTATCCCAGCCTGGTATTATAGACCGTAAGAGATGGTGCGATACCCGTTCCTCCCAGCCTGGTAATTTATAGACAGTAAAATGGTGTGATACCCGTATCCCACCTGGTAATTATAGACCAGTAAAGATGGTGTGATACCCGTATCCCATCCTGGTAATTATAGACCAGTAAAGATGGTGTGATACCCGTATCCCTCCTGGTAATTATAGACCAGTAAAGATGGTGTTTACCCGTATCCCATCCTGGTAATTATAGACCAGTAAAGATGGTGTGATACCCGTATCCCATCCTGGTAATTATAGACCAGTAAGATGGTGTGATACCCGTTCCCAGCCTGGTAATTATAGACCAGTAAAGATTGTGTGATACCCGTATCCCAGCCTGGTAATTATAGACCAGTAAAGATGGTGCGATACCGTATCCCAGCCTGTAATTAGAGACCAGTAAAGATGTGCGAAAGATGGGTGATAACCCGTATCCCACCTGGTAATTATAGACCAGTAAAGATGGTGCGATCCCGTATCCCAGCCTGGTAAATTATAGACCAGTAAAGATGGTTCGATACCCGTATCCCCAGCCTGGTGGGGAATTATAGACCAGCCCCTCGTTACCCAGTGTCCCCTGCCCATATTCACTGTACCCCGGGGTCCGATCTCTGGACAAGCCACATGCTCAGTGAGGACGGTTCCGTATCTGTTCAACTCCCGGACGATCTTCCCATAAATATCAACATCCTCCCTCCCCCCCCTGATACTACCACAGAAATAGATCCGCACTCCCGCCATCCGACTCCTTCCGGACATGTGACCCACGCAGCAGAAACGCCCATCACCCCGCCCACACACGTGATTGATGTCACTAATTAGATACCAGTGGCCCTATAGTTATCTGGGACCCTGTTTCTCTGTCCTTGGCTTCTAGGGGCCCATTAGATACGGTACTGACTCACTAACCCTAGACTGGGTTCTCCTGGTACTGACTCACTAACCCTAGACTGGGTTCTCTGGTTTTCTGCTTACATACAAGTTTTAGGAAGGCAAGTTGACTTGCCCTTTAAGATTACACTTGGTCTTCCTGTATTTTATTGGTTGCAATCTTGTGATAATATGGCAATATCCACTGTTGGCAGTTTCCATTGTGATCTGTTTTCTTATTTAAATGAATGGAGACGGGAACACATGGGCCAGGATGACAGAGCCCAAGAGAGAGATCTTAGTGCAATGTTCATGGTAATTGCTGTGTCTATTGAGATTGGGCTATAGACACAGTTTGGAAATTGGATCACAGGCCCTGTGGCCTTGCGCCCTACCTCCTCTTTATATTAATTTAACAAAAACATAGAAACAGCTTTCACTTCCCTTAATATACTTTTCAAAAATAAAGATTCTCTATGTTTACCAAAAATTAGTACAGGGTGTTATCGCCATATACCTTTATTATGGATAATGTATCCCCTACTGTAAATTATAAGGAGTTCTGTGTCCATATAAAGGTACAAGGAGTTATAGAGGGAACTCTGGGTACCACTCATGTATTATAAGGGATAATGTATCCCCTACTGTACATTATAAGGATATTAGAAGTCACTGAGGAGTTCTGTGTCCATATAAAGGTGCAAGGACACAGACTGAGTTATACAGGGAACTCTGGGTACCATTCATGTATTATAAGGGATAATGTATCCCCTACTGTAAATTATAAGGATATTAGAAGTCACTGAGTATTTCTGTGTCTATATAAAGGTACAAGGACACAGACTGAGTTATACAGGGCAACTCTGGGTACCACTCATGTTTTATAGGGATAATGTATCCCTACTGTAAATTATAAGGATATTAGAAGTCACTGAGAGTTCTGTGTTCTATTAAAGGTGCAAGGACAACATACTGAGTTTTACAGGGAACTCTGGGTACCACTCATGAATTTAGGGATAATGTATCCCCTACTGTAAATTAATAAGGATATAGAAGTTTCACTAGTAGTTTCTGTGTCCTATAAAAGTTACAAGGACACAGACTGAGTTATACAGGGAAACTCGGTACCACTCATGTATTATAAGGATAATGTATCCCCTACTGTAAATTATAAGGATATTATAAGTCACGATAGTTCTGTGTCTATATAAGGTGCAAGGACACATACTGAGTTATACAGGGGATCTGGGTACCACTCATGAATTATAGGGATAATGTCTCCCTAACTGTAAATTATAGGATAGTAGAAGTCCTGGTCTAGTTCCTGTGTCTATATAAAGTGCAAGGACACATACTGAGTTATAACAGGGAACTCTGGTACCCACCATGAAATTATAAGGGATAATGTATCCCCTACTGTAATTATACGGTATTAGACGTCACTGAGGAGTTCTGTGTCCTACAGGTACAAGGACACAGACTGAGTTCTAAACAGTGAACTCTGGGTTACCCACTCAATGTATTATAAGGATCTGATCTACCCTACTGTAAAAGTATAAGGATCTTTGAAAGTCACTGAGGAATTCCTGTGTCATAAAAGGTACAGTCCACAGACTTCGTTATACAGGGGAACTCTGGGTACCACTCATGTATTTATAAGGGATAAGGTATCCCCTACTGTAAAAATTATAAGGATTTAGAAGTCTACTGAGTATTTCGTGTCCATATAACGGTACAAGGACACAGACTGAGTTATCAGGGAACTCTGTGTAACCACTCATGTATTATAAGGGATAATGTATCCCCTACTGGTAAATTATAAGGATATTAAGTCACTGAGGATTTGTGTCTATATAAAGGTACAAGGACACAGACATGAGTTTACAGGGAACTCTGGGTACCACTCATGTATTATCAGGGATAATGTATCCTCTACTGTAAATTCTAAAGCTTTATAAGTCACTGAGGAGTTCTGTGTCTATATAAATTTCCAAGGACACAGACTGATTATCCAGGAACTCTGGGTACCACTCATGTATTATAAGGATAATGTAATCCCCTACTGTAAATTATAAGGGGATTTAGCATCACTGAGGAGTTCGTGTCTATATATAGGTACAGAGGACACGACTGATTTATAACAGGGAACTCTGGGTACCACTCATATATTATAAGATAATGTATCCCCTACTGTCAATTATAGATATTAGAAGTCACTAGGAGTCTGTGTCCATATAAGGTACAAGGACACAAGACTGAGTTATACAGGGAACTCTGGTACCACTCATTATTATAAGGATACTGTATCTCCCCTACTGTACCTTATAAGGATATTAGAAGTCACTGAGGAGTTCTGTTTCCATATAAAGTCAAGGACACAGACTGGACTTTATACAGGGAACTCTGGGTACCACTCATTTATTATCAGGGATAATAATCCCCTCCGTAAATTAATAAGGATAATTAGAAGTCACTGAGGAGTTCTGTGTCTATATAAAGGTACAAGGACACAGACTGATTATACAGGGAACTCTGGGTACCACTCATGAATTATAAGGGATAATGTATCCCCTACTGTACATTATAAGGGAGATATTTAGAAGTCACTGATGAGTTTCTGTGTCCATATAAAACGGTAACAACGGACACAGACGGAGTTTATACAGGGAACTCTGGGTACCACTCATTTATTATAAGGGATAAGTAATCCCCTACGGTAATTATAAGTGATTGAGCGTTCTGTGTCCATATAACAGTTACAAAGACACGGTTGAGTTTATATAAAGGTTCATTTAGACAGTACGTAGAGGGTATAGCTATTTGTAGTACATACATTCCTCTCTGTATATTTATCCATATGGGTGGGAGCTGCCATATTGTTTTTCCCTTAGACATACAGTAATTAGGGTATAGCTTATGTGTGTTGGTACAGAAAATTCCTTCTCTGTTATTTATATTTATACATATGGTGGGGAGCTGCCATTTTTTTTCCCTTAGACAGTACATACAGTATGAGGGTTATCTTATTGTTTACAAACATTCCTTCTCTGTAATATTTTATACATATGGGTTGGGCTGCCATATTTTCCCTTGACAGTACAGTTGAGGGTATAGCTTCTTGTGTGTACAGAAACATTTCCTTCTCCCTGTATATTTATACGATGGGTGGGATCTTCCATATTGTTTCCTTAGTAAAGTATTAGGGTATAGCTTAATTGTGTGTCAAGAACATTCTTTCTCTGTATATTTATACATATGGGTGGGAGCTTGCCATATTGTTTTCCCTTATACAGTACAGTATGAGGTATAGCTTATGTATGTACAGAACGTCCTTCTCTGTATATTATACATATGGTGGAGCTGCCCAATTGTTTTCCCTTAGACATTAAACCGTATGAGGGTATATGCTTATTTGGTGTACGAACATTCTTCCTGTATATTTATACATATGGGTGGGAGCTGCATAGTGTTTCCCTTAACAGTACAGTATGAGTTATAGCTTATTGTGTGTACAGAACATGCCTTCTCTTATATTTTTCATATGGGTGGTACTGCCATAGTGTTTTCCCTTAGACAGTAACAGTATGAGGTTATCTTATTGTATGTACAGAACATTCCTTCTCTGTAATTTATTTGGTATACAGATATGGGTGGGAGCTGGCCATATTGTTTCCCTTATCAGTACCGTATGAGGGGAAGCTTATTGTGTGTACCAGCACATTCCTTCTCTGTATATTTAATCTTTATACTCTGGGTGTGAATTTTTATTTATTCATAAAACACTTTACAAAATTCATTCAAAATTTATCACACAATTTACAATACCTAAGACAATTCAATTTTAATCGACAGACGTTAATGGTGCAGAAGCATCATTTTGTTTTTTCTGACTTTCCTCCCTGTCTCCCTCCTCCATCACCAGTATCTTCTCTTAACTGACCCCTTTACTTTCTGCTTTGAGTCGCTATCAAGTTCCTTCACTCAGCCCTCATCTAGGGAATTCCCATTCCTCCTCTAAGGTCTTTCTCTTCTCTCTCTTTTCCTTCCTTCTCTTTTCCTATTTCCCTCTCTCTTTTCCTAAATTTTTTTCCTTTCCCCTTTACTCTTATCCATATTCACTCTGTCACTGCTGTCTGATCCAACTCACTTACTACTCATCCCTCTCCACCATCTTTATCTGTCTCCTTCCTCTCCTCAGCCTCCATCCCTCGTCCAATTCTTCTTTTCCTTCTGCCTCCTCTGAGGAATCTGCCCAGCTTGTCCCCCTGGGATCTCGTACCTATTGGCAAGTGGACACACTGTCGGTTCATGCTTTACAGCGTGGTTCTCCTTTTCAACCAACTTCCGAGTATACATATGGGTGGGAGCTGCCATATTGTTTCCCTTAGACAGTACATACAGTATGAGGGTATAGCTTATTGTATGTACAGAACATTCCTTCTC
>JAACNH010002345.1:0-41459 GCA_019447015.1 Hymenochirus boettgeri
TCTCAGCGATAGTATTCAATAAGCAATATATTCCATCAGTGATAGGAAGATATTCCATCAGGGATATTCCATCAGTGATAGATATTCCATCAGCTATAGATAGATATATTCAATCAGCGATAGATATTCCATCAGCAATAGATATTCCATGAGCAATATATTCCATCAGCGATAGATATTCCATCAACGATAGATATTTCATCAGCGATAGATATTCCATCAGCAATATATTCCATCCGCAATAGATATTCCATCCACGATAGATATTCCATCAGGGATATTCCATCAGCAATAGATATTCCACCAGAAATATATTCCATCAGCGATAGATATTCCATCAGCAATATATTCATCAGCGATAGATATTCCATCAACATAGATATTATTCCTCAGGGATATTCCATCAGACAGATATTTCCACAGAATATATTCCATCACCGATAGATATTCATCAGCGTAGTATTCATCAGGGATATTCCATCAGCAATAGATATTCCCACCAGAAATATTATTCCATCACCGATAGATATTCCATCAGCAATATATATCCATCAGCGATAGATATTCCATCAGCAACAATATTCGGTCAAGTGATTGATATTCCATCAGCGATTCAAGATTCAATCCGTGATAGATATTCAACAGTGATAGATATTTCATCAGGATAGATATTTCATCAGGATATTCCAACAGTGATATAGAATATTCCATCAGCGATAGATATTCCATCAGCATAGATAGATAATTCAATCAGCAATAGATATTCCATCGAGATAGATATTCCATCAGCGATAGATATTCATCAGCGATGATTTCCATCAGCGATATATTCAATCAGCGATAGATTTCATCAACGATAGATATTCCATCAGTGAGAGACATTCCATCAGGGATATTCCATCAAAATAAGGTTTGCATAGATATTCATCAGCTATAGATAGATATATTCATCAGGAAGATATTCCATCAGCAATAGATATTCCATGAGAACATATATTCCATCAGCTATAGATATTCCATCAGCGATAGATATTCATCCGCGATAGATATTACATCCACGATAGATATTCCATCAGAGATATTCCATCAGGGATATTCCATCGGGATATTCCATCAGCAATAGATATTCCTCAGAATATATTCCATCAGCGATAGATATTCATCAGCAATATATTCCATCAGTGATAGAATTTCATAGCTATTCCATCAGTGATAGATATTCCATCAGCTATAGATAGATATATTCAATCAGCGATAGATATTCCATCAGCAATAGATATTCCATGAGCAATATATTCCATCAGCGATAGATATTCCATCAGCGATAGATATTTCATCAGCAATAGATATTCCATCAGCGATAAATATTCCATCCGCGATAGATATTCCATCCACGATAGATATCCATCAGGGATATTCCATCAGCAATGTATTTCACCAGAAATATATTCCATCAGCGATAGATATTCATCAGCAATATATTCCATCAGCGATAGATATTCCATCAGCAACAAATATTCGGTCAGTGATTGATATTCCATCAGCGATTAATATTCCATCAGTGATAGATATTCAATCGGTGATAGATATTTCATCAGTGATAGATATTTCATCAGGGATATTCCAACAGTGATAGATATTCCATCAGCGATAGATATTCCATCAGCTATAGATAGATATATTCATCAGAGATAGATATTCCATCAGCGATAGATATTCCATCAGCGATAGATATTCCATCAGCGATATATTCAATCAGCGATAGATATTCCATCAACGATAGATATTCCATCAGTGAGAGACATTCCATCAGGGATATTCCATCAGTGATAGATATTCCATCAGCTATAGATAGATATATTCAATCAGCGATAGATATTCCATCAGCAATAGATATTCCATGAGAAATATATTCCATCAGCTATAGATATTCCATCAGCGATAGATATTCCATCCGCGATAGATATTCCATCCACGATAGATATTCCATCAGAGATATTCCATCAGGGATATTCCATCAGGGATATTCCATCAGCAATAGATATTCCTCCAGAAATATATTCCATCAGCGATAGATATTCATCAGCATATATCCATCAGTGATAGATATTCCATCAGGGATATTCCATCAGTGATAGATATTCCCTCAGCTATAGATAGATATTTCAATCAGCGTAGATATCCATCAGCAATAGTATTCCATGAGCAATATATTCCATCAGCGATAGATATTCATCAGACGATAGATATCCATCAGCGATAGATATTCCATCCGAGATAGATATTCCATCCACGATAGATATTTCCATCAGGGATATTCCATCAGACAATAGATATTCCACCAGAAATATATTCCATCAGCGATAGATATTCCATCAGCAATATATTCCATCAGCAACAGCAGAATTCGGTCAGTGATTATATTCCATCAGTGATTAATATTCCATCAGTGATAGATATTTCATCAGGGATATCCAAATGATAGATATTCCATCAGCAATAGATCATTCATCAGTATAGATAGATATATTCAATCAGCGATAGATATTTCATCAGAGATATATTCCATCAGCGATAGATATTCCATCAGACGATAGATATCCATCATCAATATATTCAATCAGCGATAGATATTCTATCAGTGGAGACTTTCCATCAGTGATTAGTATTCTATCAGCGATAGATATTCCATCAATGATAGATATTCAATCAGCGATAGATATTTCAGCAGTGATAGATATTCTATCAGCTATAGATATTCCATCAGCAATATATTCCATCAGCAATATATTCCATCAGCGATAGATATTGCATAGCGATAGATATTCTATTTAGGGATATTCCATAGGGATATTCCATCAGGAATATTCCATCAGCATAGATATTCCACCAGAAATATATTCATCAGGATAGATGTCAGATATCCATCAGCAATATATTCCATCAGCGATAGATATTCCATAGTGTAGATATTCCATTCAGTGATAGATATTCATCACGTGATAGATATTCAATCAGTGATAGATATTCCATCAGCGATAGATATTCCATCCGTGATAGATGTTCCATTAGTGAAGATATTCCATCAGTGATAGATATTCCATCAGTGATAGATAATTCAATAGTGATAGATATATTCAATCAGTGATAAGATATTCCATTCGCGACCAGTATTCCATCAGCGATTGTACTACATCAGTGATAGATATTCCATCAGTGATAAAAATTCCATCAGTGACAGATATTCAATCAGTGATAGATATTCCAAAGGGATATTCCATCAGGATATTCCATCAGTGATAGATATTCCATCAGCATAGATAGATATATTCAATCAGCGAAGATATTCCATCAGAAATAGATATTCCATGAGCAATTATCCATCAGCGATAGATATTCTATCAGCAATAGATATTCCATCAGCAATATATCCATCGCGATAGATATTCTATCGCGATAGATTTCCATCAGGGAATTCCATCAGCAATAGATATCCCACCAGAAATATATCCATCAGCGATAGATATTCCATCAGCAATATATTCCATCAGTGATAGATATTCCATCAGCAACATATTTTATCAGTGATAGATGTTCCATCAGAGACAGATATTTATCAGCGATAGATATTCCATCAGCAATATATTTATCAGTGATAGATATTCCATCAGAGACAGATATTCATCAGCGATAGATACTCCATCAGTGGATAGATATTCCATCAGTGATAAATATCCATCAGTGATAGATATCCATCAGCAACAGATATTCCATCAGTGATTGATATTCCATCACGAATAGATATCCATCAGTGATAAATATTCCATCAGTGATAGATATCAATCAGTGATAGATTATTCATCATGATAGATATTTCGTCAGGGATATTCCAACAGTGATAGTATTCCCCCTCAGCTATAGATAGATATATTCAATCAGCGATAGATATTCCAACAGAGAAGATATTCCATCAGCGATAGATATTCCATCAGCGATAGATATTCCATCCACGATAGATATTCAATCAGCGATAGATATTCCATCAGCGATAGATATTCCATCAGTGAGAGTTGAGAGAGATTCCATCAGTGAGAGATATTCATTAGTGCTAGATTTAAATCAGTGATAGATGTTCAATCAGCGATAGGTTTTTAATCATGGTTAGATATTCCATCAGTGATAGTATTCCATCATGATAGATATTCATCAGCGATAGAATTTCAGCAGTGATAGATATTTCTATCAGCTATAGATATTCCATCAGCAATATATTCCATCAGCGATAGATATTCCATCAGTGATAGATATCCATCAGCGATAGATACTCCATTAGTGATAGATATTCCATCAGTGATAAATATTCCATCCGCGTTAGATATCCATCAATGATAGATATCAATCAGTGATAGATATTTCAGCAGTGATAGATATTCTATCAGCTATAGATATTCCATCAGCAATATATTCCATCACGAGCGATAGATATTCCATCAGTGATAGATATACCATCAGCGATAGATACTCATTAGTGATAGATATTCCTCAGTGATAAATATTCCATCAGCGGATAGATATTCATCAGCGATAGATATCCATCAGCGACAGATATTCCATCAGCGATAGATACTCCGTTCAGTGATTGATATTTCCATCAGCGATAGATATTCATCAGTGATAAATATTCCATCAGGTGATAGTATTCAATCAGTGATAAATATTCCATCAGTGATAGATATTCAATCAGTGATAGATATTCCTCAGTGATAGATATTTCATCAGGATATTCCAACAGCGATGATATTCCATCAGCTATAGTAGATATATTCAATCAGCGATAGATATTCCATCAGTGATAGATATCCATCAGTGATAGATTTCAATCAGGGATAGATATTCCATCAGCGATAGATATTCCATCAGTGAGAGATATTACATCAATGATAGATATTCCATCAGCGATAGAATTTTATCAGTGATAGATGTTCACTCAGCGATAGATATTTAATCGTGGATAAGATTTCCATCGTGATAGATATTCCATCAGCGATAGATATTCCATCAATGATAGATATTCAATCAGCGTAGATTTTCATCAGTGATAGATTTCCATCAGCTATAGATAGATTATATTCAATCAGCGCTAGATATTCCATCAGCAATATATTCCATCAGCGATAGATATTCCATCAGTGATAGATATTCCATCAGTGATAGTATTCATCAGCGAAAATATTTTCATCAGTGATAGATATTCTATTAGCTATAGATAGATTATTTCAATTAGCGATAGATATTCCATCAGCAATATATTCCATCCGCGATAGATATTTCATCATTGATAGTTATTCAATCAGCAATAGAATTCACTCAGCGAAAGATATTCCATCAGACAATATATTCCATCAGCGATAGATATCATCAGTGATAGATATTCCATCAGCGATAGATATTCCATCAGGCTATTCCATCAGGATATCCATCAGCTATAGATATTCCACCAGAAATATATTCCATAGCGTGATATTCCATCAGCAATATATTCCATCAGTGATAGATATTTCATCAGCAATATATTCCATCAGCGATAGATATTCCATCAGCGATAGATATTCCATCAGCGATAGATATTCCATCAGCGTTAGATATTCCATCAGAGAAAAGTATTCCAGCAGCAATAGATATGTCCCTCAGCGATAGAATTCAATCAGTGATTAGATATATCCATCAGTGATAGATATGCCATTAGGTGTAGATATTCCATCATGATAGATGTTCAATCAGCGGATAGTTTTTAATCATGGATAGATATTCCCTCTGTGATCATAGATATTCCATCCGGATAGATATTCCATCAATGATAGATATTCATCAGCGATAGATATTTCAGCAGTGATAATATTTTATCACCTATAGAATTCATCAGCCAATATATTCCATCAGCGATAGATATTCCATCATGATAGATATTCCATCAGCGATAGATACTCCATTGTGATAGATATTCCATCAGTGCTAAATATTTCCATCAGCGATAGATATTCCATCAATGATAGATATTCATCAGGATAGATATTTCAGCAGTGATAGATATTCTATCAGCTATAGATATTCCATCAGCAATATATTCCATCAGCGATAGATATTCCATCATGATAGATATTCCATCAGCGTAGATACTCCATTAGTGATAGATATTCATCAGTGATAAATATTCCATCAGCGTTAGATATTCCATCATGATAGTATTCATCAGTTTGATATGATATTTCACAGTGATAGATATTCATCAGCTATAGATTTCAACAGCAATATATTCCATCAGCGATAGATATTCCATCAGTATGATTTGACTATACCATCAGCGATAGATTACTCCATTAGTGATAGAAATTATTCCAAATAAATTCCAAGTGATAAGATATTCCATCAGCGATAGATATTCCATCAGCGAAGAATCATTCAAGGATATTCCTCAGCGATAGATACTCGTCAGTGATTGATATTCATCAGGATAGATATCCTTATGATAAATATTTCCATCAGTGATAGATATCAATCAGTGTAAATTCCATCTATGATATTCAATCAGTGATAGATATTCAATCATGATAGATATTCCATCAGGGATATATTCCAACAGCGATAGATATTCCATCAGCTATAGATAGATATATTCAATCAGCGATAGATATTCCATCAGTGCAGATATTCATCAGTGATAGATATTCACATCAGGGATAGATATTCCGTCAGGTGATATTCCATCAGGAAGATGTACATCATGATAGATATTCATACGATAAGATATTTTATCAGTGATAGATGTTCACTCAGCGATAGATATTACATCGTGATAGATATTCACATCTGGTGATATAGATATTCCATCAGCGATAGATATTCCATCATGATAGATATTACAATCAGCGATAGATATTTCATTCAGTGAATAGATATTCCATCAGCTAAGATAGATATATTCAATCAGCGCTAAAAGATTATTCCATCAGCAATATATTCCATCAGCGATAGATATTCCATCAGTGATAGATATTCCATCAGTGATAGATATTCAATCAGCGAAAAATATTTAATCAGTGATAGATATTATTAGCATAAAGAATATCTTAGCGATAGAATATGCCATCAGACAATATCCCTCCGCGATGATATTTCATCATGATGTTATTCAATTCAGCATTAGAATTCACTCAGACGAAAGATATCCAGCAGCAATATATTCCATCAGCGATAGATATTCCAGCAGTGATAGATATTCCATCAGCGATAATATTCCATCAGGCATATTCCATCAGGGATGTTCATCAGCTATAGATATTCCACCAGAAATATATTCCAATAGCGTTAGATATTCCATCAGCAATATTCCATCAGTGATATCTTTCATAGCATAGATTCATTTCCAGGGGGGGGATTTTAGGATTAATTCATCAGCGATAATATTCCATCAGCGAATTAGATATTTCCATCAGCGTATAGATATTCCAATCAGAGAAAGATATTCCATCAGCATAGATATCCTCAGCGATAGATTATCCAATGTAGATATTCAATCAGTGATAGATATTCCATTAGTGTAGTATTCATCAGTATGTTATCACGATAGGTTTTTATGGGATGATATTCCATCATGATTAGATATTCCATCGTGATAGATATTCCATACAATGATACTATTCACAGCGATAGATATTTCGCAGTGATAGATTTATCAGCTATAGATATTCCATCAGCAATATATTCCATCAGCGATAGATATTCCATCATGATAGATATTCCATCAGCGATGATACTCCATTTCAGGGTAGATATTCCATTCAGTGATAAATATTCCATTCAGCGATAGATATTCATTCAATGATAGTATTCATCAGTGATAGATTATGTTCAGCAGTGATAGATATTGTATCACTATAGATATTCCATCAGCAATATATTCCATCAGCTGATAGATATTCCATCAGTGATAGACTATTCCATCAGCATGATACTCCATTAGTGATAGATATTCATCAGTGATAAATATTCCATCAGCGATAAGTATATTCCATCCGCGATACGTAATTCCCATCAGCGACAGGATATTCCAACAGCGATAAGAGACTCGTCATTGAGTGATATCCATCAGCGATAGATATTCCATCAGTGATAAATATTCCTCAGTGATAGATATTCAATCAGTGATAATATTTCCATCAGTGATAGAATTCAATCAGGATAGATTATTCCTCAGTGATAGATATTTCATCAGGATATTCCAACAGCGATAGATATTCCATCAGCTATAGATAGATATATTCAATCAGCAATAGATATTCCATTCAGTGATAGATATTCCATCAGTGATAGATATTCAATCAGCGATAGATATTCCATCAGCGATATTCAGCATGAATTAAAATGATAGATATTCCATCAGCGATATAGATATTTTATCAGTGAATAGAGGTTCATCAGCGATAGTATTTAATCGTGGTTAGATATTCCCATCGGTGATAGATATTCCATCAGCGAAGTGATATCCATCAATGAGATATTCAATCAGCGATAGATATTTCATCAGTGATAGAGTTCACTCAACGATAGATTTAATCAGTGGAAGATATCATCGGTGATAGTATTCATCGATATATTCCATCAGCGATAGATATTCCATCAGTGATAGATATTCCATCAGTGATAGATATTCAATCAGCGAAAAATATTTCATCAGTGATAGATATTTCTATAGCTATAGATAGATATATTCAATAGCGATAGATATTATCAGCAATATATTCCATCCGCGATAGATTTTCATCATTGATAGTTATTCAATCAGCAATAGATATTCACTCAGCAAATAATTCCATCAGCATATATTCATCAGCGATAGATATTCCATCAGTGATGAAGATATTCCATCAGCGATAGTATTCATCAGCATATTCCATCAGGGATAATATTCCATCGCAATAGATATTCACAGAGAATATATTCCATCAGTTAGATATTCCATCAGCAATATATTCCATCAGTGATAGATATTTCATCAGCAATATATTTCCATCAGCGTAGATATTCTCATCAGCGCTAGATATTCCAATCAGCGATAGACATTCCATCAGCGTTAGATATTCCATCAGAGATAGATATTCCTCAGCAATAGATATTCCATCAGCGATAGATATCCATCAGTGATAGATATTCCATCAGTGAGAGATATTAATCAGTGATAGATATTCCATTAGTGCTAGATATTCCATCAGTGATAGAGATATTTCATTATGTAGATATTCCATAGTGCGAGATGTTCAATCAGCGATTGAGGTTTTTTAATCATGGATAGATATTCATTCTGTGTAGATATTCCAATCAGTGATAGATATTCCATCAATGATTAGTATTCAATCAGCGATACGATGATATTTAGCATGATAGATATTTCATCAGCGATAGATATTCAATCAGAATATATTCCTCAGCGATAGATATTCATCAGTGATAGATATTCCATCAGCGATAGAACTCAGTTAGTGAATAGATATTCCATCAGTGATAAATATTCCATCAGCGTTAGATATTAGATATTCGCAAGATAGATATTTCCCAAATATTTTCATGTGATAGATATTTCAGCGTGATAGTATTCTATCAGCTATAGATATTCCATCAGTGATAGATATTCCATCAGCGATAGATACTCATTAGTGATAGATTCAGCAGTTATAATATTCCATAGCGATAGATATTCCATCAGCGTAGATTTCCATCAGCGACAGATTTCCACAGCGATAGATATCCGTCAGTGATTGATATCCATCACGATAGATATTCCATCAGTGATAAATATTCCACAGTGATAGATATTCCTCAGTGATAAATATTCAATCAGTGATAGATATTCAATCAGTGATAGAATTCTCAGTGATAGATATTCATCAGGGATATTCCAACAGCGATAGATATTCCATCAGCTATAGATAGATATATTCAATCAGAATAGATATTCATCAGGATAGATATTCCATCAGAGATAGATATCAATCAGCGATAGATATTCCCCCCCCGATCAGCGATAGATATTCATACAGTGAGAGATTTAATCAATGATAGTATTCCATCAGCGATAGATATTTTTATCAGTGATGTATAGTGTTCACTCAGCGATTTAGATATTTAATCGTGGATAGAGATATTCCATCGGTGTTATGATATTCATAGCGATCGATAATATTACATCAATGATAGATATTCAATCAGCGGATATTTTATCATGATAGATGTTACTCAGCAATAGAATTTAATCGTGGATAGATATCCATCGGTGATAGATATTCCATCAGCATATATTCCATCAGTGATAGATATTCCCTCAGTGAAGAGATTTCATTAGTGATAGATATTCAATCAGCGCAAAATATATTCATCAGTGATAGATATTCTATTAGCTATAGATAGATATATTCAAATTGCGATAATATTCCACAGCAATATATTCCATCCGCGATAGATATTTCATCGTGATAGTTATTCAATCAGCATGATATTCCTCAAGCGCAAAGATATTCATCAGCCAATTCATCAGCGATAGAGATGTTCCATCAAGTGATAGATATTCCATCAGCGATAGATTTCCATCAGGCATTTCCATCAGGGATATTCCATCAGCAATAGATACTTCCCACCAGAAATATATTCCATCAGCGTTAGACTATTCATCAGCAATATTATTCATCGTGATAGATATTTCATCAGACAATATATTCCATCAGCGCTAGATTCCATCAGCGATAGATATTCCATCAGCGATAGATATGCCACAGCGGTAGATATTCCATCAGAGATCCTGATATTCCTCAGCAATAGATATTTCCATCAGCGATAGTATTCCATCAGTGATAGATACTCCATCAGTGATAAATATTCCATCAGTGATTAGATATTCCATCAGTGATAGATTTCATCAGTGATAGTATATCATCAGTGATAGATATTCCATCAGTGATAGATATCCATCAGGGATATTCCATCAGCCATAGATATTCCATCAGCTATAGACAGATATATTCAATCGCGATGATATTCCATCAGTGATAGATATTCCTCAGCGATAGATATTCCATCAGCAATATATCAATCAGTGATAGATATTCCATCAGCATAGATATTCATACAGCATAGAATTCCATCAGCGATAGATATTCCAACAGTGATAGTTACTCCATCAGCGATAGATATTGCATCAGCATCAGCAATATATTCCCTCAGCGATAGATATTCAATCAGTGATAGATATTCCATAGTGACAGATATTCACCAATGATAGATATTCATGATAGACATTCAATCATGGATATTTCCATTGGTGATAGAATTTCTAAAGTGATAGATATTCCATTAGTATAGATATTCCATCTGTGATAGATTGTGCCCCCAAATCTCATTTAGTAATTACATTGTATTACAGTTACAGTTTGTAACCTCCAATCTCACAGTTCCTGTAAAATAAGTGTAAAGCAATTGGAGTTCACTTCCCATATATCTTTACTGGAGGGGTGAGTTAATCTTATCTAACTGCGTAAAATATTTACTAGATCAGTTATTCCCCAAAACAATTTCCAATCATGGCCGCAAATAAACTTGTTGCAATTACATTAACACGTCTAATTAAATCACGTCCCCATTGTAAGATTATCATTTACTGTATCAAACTATAAGTCCCACGTAGCTGTGAAGTCCAACAATAAATGAACGTCATAAATGGTACTGGAATAGAAAAGACGTGGTCATTAATATGGATCGGTATAATAATAACAATGTAGTTGTTAAAAGGGAACGGTATATCATAACATAAGCACATGGTCGTTAATTAACAAACAGTAATTAAAGGGTCAACTTTAGCCAGAAATATATTCCATCAGCGATAGATATTCCATCAGCAATATATTCCATCAGTGATAGATATTCCATCAGGGATATTCCATCAGTGATAGATATTCCATCAGCTCCATGCAATATCTTCCCTCTTCCCTCACTCTACCCCTTTCTCTCTTCTTTTTTCCGATCATTCATTTTCTCATTAGGTCTTCTGCCCATCAATCGTGCCTTTTCGTCTGATTATTCCAAAAGAAACAGAAGGGCATCTGTCGGAGCCACCATACAATTTAATCGGCCTGACCGCGCTGAAAAAAACTGAAATTGTCGGTCAGGACGAATGTATTGTATGGTGTGTACCCAGCTTTACTTTCTTTGTAAAAATCACCCTATGTCACTTAAACTTACTGTGTGATACCCATTTTCTACGACAAGTTTTATGTATCGTATTTTACCTAAATAGCACAACATATTATTAACAGAGCTTACAATACTTGTATCCCCTTTCAGGTTCCTGTAGTGTCTTTATTATATGTGGGAAAACCCAACCAACAAAATCCAGATGAGAACATGTTGACACACTCATTGCATGATGTCTTAGGCCCTTAGAGCGGGAGGCATTGAATCCCAGGGACTTTGCGAAGTATTCCGTACTTAACAACCGAGCCACTAGTTTTGGCCCTTGGTGTATAAAGAACATACGATTGTGGCTGAGCCACAAATTCATTGGTACAAATCATATCCATTAAATCACCTCCCATCTGTCCATTTTGGCGTTCCATTCCATATGGTAAATGCTCCCCTTCTGCATGGTATTGATTAACATGTTTACAACTTCCTCTCATTGGTTTCCATTCATTGTAAATCTCCCCTCTCATGGTTTTCATTCCATTGTACAATCTCCCTCTCATTGTCCATGCGAGCCATTGATACCATCCTCCCATCCCATTGCGTATCCATTCATTGTACCATCTACCATCCATTGCGTTCATCCATTGAGACAATTCTACACCATTATACATAGGTTCAATTCCATTATTACAATCTCTCCTCTTCATTGGTGTGATTCATGTACAGCTACTCATCCTCATTGTTTTGAGTCAATTGTACAATACTCCCCTAATTTCATGGTTTCCATTCCATTGTAGATCTCCAACTCATCGCGTTTTTTCTATCATTGTACAATCTCCCCTCTCATATGGTCCATTCCATATGTACAAAGAACTCAACCTCTCATTGCGTTCCATTTAACATTTGTAACCAATCTTCTCGTACTCATTGGTTTTCCATTCCAATTGTATATACCATCTCCAATTAATTCCATGGTTCCATTTATTGATACCAATCTTCCCATCCACTGGTTCCATTTTAATTGTATAATCTTCCATTCTCATTCGTTCCTTTATTGTTACAATCTAACCATCTCATTGATTCCTGTTGCATTGTACCCATCTTCCATTCATATGGTTCCTTTCCATTGTAACAATACTTTCCCTCTTACTTGGTTCCATTACATTGTAACAATCTCCCGTATCATTGGTTCCATTCCATGTACCAGCTCCCATCCCATTGGTTCATTCCATGGATGTAACAATCTCCATCCCACTGGTTCATTTTATTGTACCATCTTCATCTCATTGATTCATTTCCATTGCAAACCAATCTTCCATTAACTCTGCATTCATTTACCATTTGTACAATACCTTCCCAATACTCATTGGTTCCTTTCCATTGTACATCTTCCTTTCTCAATTGATTCCTTTTACATTGTTTACCATCTTCCATAACTCATTGATTTCCTTTCCATTGTTTACCATCTCACATACTCATTGGTTCCTTCAATTGTACCATCGTCAATCTCATTACTTCATTCCATTGTACCAATCTCATCTCTTATGGTTCAATTTTCATTGTACCCTTTTTCTTGTCTTCATTGGGTAACCATTCCATTGTACTAGGTCTCCCATTGGCTCCATCTCCAATCATTACCATCTCCCATATCATTGAGTCTATCCATTGTACCCAATCTCCATACTATTGGTCATATTCGTCCTTGTACATCTCCATCTCTTAGTTCCATGTAGCATTGCACCATCTACCCCATAGCATTTGTCATATATGTCCATTGTTACTACTCCATCTTCATGTTTCCTATACATTGTACAAATCTACCACTAATTGGTTGCATTCCCTTGTACATCTCCCCTCTCATTAGGTTCATTCTACATTGTACATACTACCAGTCATTTGTTACTTTTCCAGTGTTCAATCTTACCCCATTTCATTGGTATCCAGTCCATTGATACCATCTCCCATTCTGCATTGGTTCCATTCCATGGTTACCATCTTCAATCTCATTGGTTCCCATTCCATTAAGTACAATCTCCCATCCTCAATTGGTTTCCTTCCATTGTATACCATTTGTTCTCCATTTTGCATTGGTTCCATTCATTGACCAATCTTCCATCTCATTGGTTACATTACATTGTACCATGTCCCATCTAATGTTCCATTCCATTGTACCATCTCCCCATCTGCATTGAGTTACTTCTCCATATACAATCTCCCCATTCTTGAGTTGCTATCCATTGTATCAATCTCCCACTCATTGGTTTCACTTTCCATTCGTTACAATTTACCCCATTACTCATATGGTTTCCTTTTCATTGTACCGATAACTACCTATCGAATTGTTTCTATTCTATTGTACATAAACTCCCATTTCATGGTTTCCATGTCATTGTATAATCTTCCATCTACATTGGTTACTTTCCATTTACCATCTCCCATCTCCATTGGTTCCATTTTCCATTGTACCATCTCATTGTTACGGGTCTCCATTCATTGTACCATCTCATTGAGTTCATTCCATGGATTACCATATCCCCTCTTATTTGTTCTATTTCCATTGTTACAAACTCAACAGAAAGATGATTTGCAAGATTTAATGATTTAAAGTTTTAAAAGTGGTTAAAAATATTTCGAATACCAACATTTCTAAGACGCCACCTTCATGTTACTGACGGAAAACCACCAGGGTCCCGCCAACATTCCTTTGACAACCCTGTTGTAGCGATGTCTCGGTGGGTAAAACTGGACAATATACATAAAACAATGTTACTGCAAATTGAGTGGATCCTAAAGCCCCCCATTCACAGGATCGATATTTTTCGATTGAGTCTGTAGGAAACTGATCAAAATTGGCTGAAACAATTTCAAAGGCAGTTTTTTCGATAAGACCAATCAGCGTTTTACCGATTGGTTTATTTGAAAAAAAAGATTAGCGGCGCAACGGTGAAAATTTTCCATAATCAATGAAGTTTTTAAGGAATTGGGGGACGAAATAAAAAAAAAATCCTAAAATGTAGAACATTTTTTTCCGTCCAGCATCAGGGAAATTTTACCGGTTTCAGCCCAGGTTATATTAGAATAAATTAGTTTGCTATGGGCTTTGTAAATCTAGTGCCCATTTTGTAAAAGTGATTACGGATCTGTATTTGGTCTGGGTTTACGCCTGATCATTATTTTATTGTTTTTGTTTTCTTGGTTACCAAGCGTTCAAAACCAGTTTTTTTTCCCACCAGGAAATGATTTTTGTTCACTGCGAAAAAAGAAAAAAAAGGTTGTATACGGGAGTCTTGTTTTTTCGTTTTTTTTAAACAAAGAAAAATCTTTGAAACAGCGACAATGCTACAGGAAAATTAGGGACGAGAATCTCGCTCCAAGGGATTTCACTAAAATCCTCACTTGCATTCTGGCTGCCAGAAAAAACCTTTTCCTTGCTTTGGCGATATTTTCTTTTCAAAACAAACAACAATGAGACATAACAATATTCAGTCACTCTCTCCATATGCCACAAATATGAGGTTTTTTTTTTTAATGTTTAATACTCATAGCGTTAGTTTTCCCTAAAATGTCAGTTTCATTACAAGCAAAAAAACATTTTTAAAAAAATTATTTGATATCACATAGATTGTGTTTAGTAACAAAATAATGGCCTTCTATTTATAATTTAGTGTAATGTAACAGTTTATGTTTGTGTACATTCAAGGGAAACGCATTACAGGGAGATTCAAAGTTCTTGAGATTTCAGGAGATCAATAAAGTTTAAAATTGTTGCTAATTTTTGCCCAAACAATCAGTGGTTATTTAAAATTGAACTAACATTCTATGGTTGGGCCAAAAATTAAGCGCCATTTAATAGATAGAAACTTTTATTGTAAGCCCTTATAGAGCTATAAAGTGACTATTTACAAGTGAGCTGATCGGTTTGTTTGAAATTGTTTTGCGCTCCTAAAAACAGGCACCTAGGAGAAACTGAAAATTCCAAGTGTTCTCAACACGCATCAAAACTCTCGCTTCTCACTGTGTGCGACGCTCATTCACCCAGGAATAATTTAAATATAGGAAAGGACTGTAAGAAAATGCCAGGAGGGGAGGGATGGTCTGACACGTTTTGCGAGGGAGACTTCCTGCTCCCTCGAGATGGGGGACGTTGGAAGGTAGCCATGTAATAGCTGAACTTAGTAGATCTCGTGGTCATGGAGTACTCATCCTGCTTTGGGAGTGCCTGATGATACTGTATTCACTTAATGCAAAGTGCTGTATAAAACAAAATAAAAATATAAGTGCATTAGGATGTCCCACTGTGGTCCCAAACCATAGTCCAACATTGAACTTACTTGATTGCCTTTACATGGCAGTTTTCACTAATGGTGCAGTTTAAAATCACTATGGTGCAGTTTATTATTATCCCCTGTTTCTCTAAAACATCCAAGGGCCTCATTTAATAAGAGTGCAGCATTTGTGTCCACCGAGACTCCGTACTTCATGTTCCTGAAACCTCCAATCAGAGCGTACATTTCTTTTGTCCAGCATGATATTGACCGATAACCATTGCACAACACATTTCTCATCATACAATAATGAGAACAACTATGTCATTTCCCACGCAAACCCTGTCCTAACAGCCGCAAGATTTCGCATGAAGTATTTTAAATAATATAATACATGAACGACAGCACTCCTTTTTGATCAGGATTATTTCATCGTTTAGTGGTTTGTTGAACTGCATCATTGCTACAGACACTTTCACAAGTTGCCTGATAATCTTTACGAGGTATCTGAAACTCATGGGCCATAAGGTATGGCTGGAAATTCAGTGAATTGAGGAGTTCCAGGAGCCGTAAGATCTATGACTTTGGAGAGTTACTCTTTTAGCAAGATGAAAATCTGCTTATTATCGTTCTATTTCAGTGATTCTGAGCAATGGGAATAACACCATTGGACTGTCAATATCATTGTGTTGGCATCTGAGGCTTTCACCCAGATACGCCATTTGTTTTAAATTTTTTTTTTAAGAGCAAACATATGGAGCGGGCCACCGGGCTTTGTATTACTGTCCATTTGGTTAAGTCTGTCTGGGAAACAAGCATTCCTTTTTACCTGCAGGGATGACATTGGTTCCACCTTGTTCAAACTGAAAATGTGCACACTTCACCAAACCATAGCAACCAACAGCATCAGCCTTTGACTTCCTAACTGTAGTCAGTGCTAAAATCTTATATCCGTTGTGCTAGGTTTATTCTCTTCACTACCATATGTACCTAATATGACACCTCATTCGTCCTGTTACTTCTGTTATTGCAATGCAGTGGTCCTTGACTGTTTGCCAAGTGTAGTACTGTAATGTAATGTACATGATGTATAGTGTTATAATTTTTTATATAGTGCCACTATTATAATATACAGAGTATACAAACGGGGAAACTGTGCAAGCCGTTATACAGATTAATTTCAATTTATTATACTACCGGATATATACGAGTATTAAAACCGAGATTTTAAGGCTAAAAAATTAGCCTGACAAATCGAAGTCTGCGTTTATACTCGATTCAAGAATTACCTGCTCCGGCGGCGTCGCTCACTCCGCATCCTCGCGTGCTGACGTCACTTCGTTGGCAGCCTGGGAAGTGAGGCCGGCTCCGAAGTGAGTGACGTCAGCCGCAGAGGAAAGTGGAGCATGCGGCCGCACGGAAGCGTAAAAGAGGTCCAGGCAGCCTGCAGGGGATAATGTATGGAGGTAGAGAAGGCAAACTGTGGGGATTTGAGAAGGGGGGGAAGGCACATATTTCCTGCAGTGGCTCATTCCTTGCCACTGTCAGAGTTTTGAAACTACAGTCCCAGCAACAAAGCATGCTGGGAGTTGTAGTTTCCAATCATCTGGAGTGACAATGAATGAGCTTTCAGTGCATTTTTAAATGGCATAAAGAATCCCATACCAGTATAGCCAAATACGTATGGCTATTCCTGTATGGGACTTCTGATGTTTATCTTTAAGGGCAACTACGAATCCATAAAAACAATACAGAATTAGAAAGGAGAATATTTCTATTGCTGCCTTCGATTCTGTATGTTTTGAGGCTTTACTTGCCCTTAAATGGACACAGAATTCCCATACCCTAATAGCCATACTGGGTTGGCTATTACTGTATGGGAATACTGGTATGGAATTCTGTGTCGACTTTAAAGGGCAACTAAAGCCTAAAAACAATACAGAATCAGAGATGGCAGTTGGTCATAATTTCTACCTCGGTTTAACTTGAGTCAATCACTTTTACTCCTTTTCAGAGGTAAAAGGGGGTGGCACTGTTTATTACTCGGGTTGGTTTATACGTGATATATACAGTAAATAATAAATTTAGCAAATTATAGAGGGTAAGACACAGAATACCATCAGAACCTAACACTAGTTGTAGTGAGCTCGGCATTTCGTCATTATTTCCTTATTGACCAATTCCTGCATGACGACTTTTTGATACTGGTAGTACAATGCTTTGTTTATTTTTATCTCGAGCTAGACTACTAGACTTCTAGTCGTTCTAGTCTACTAGTTCTCATTTAAACACAAAACCTCCAGCTGACCCAAAAACTTTTCAGTGACATGTACCTCCACCACTCCCATCTTGGGTACAGACAATCAAATCTTATTACCCACAAGCGTAGACACAATACCCCTGGATACAGTATCAAAGAGGTTTACCCAAATCTTCAAGCCCTCTTACACTGCACAAACAAAAAAAGAAAATCACCTACTAACACCCCCTCCTTGATGGCGTCAGTTACCCATTCACCGGCTCGCCCAGGATATCTAAATTATAATTCTTCTGGTGGAGGGAAGCAAAATTCTTTAGTTCACAATTTATGGAGGTGTATCTGCCATAACCATGGATAACTAAAAGTTTCACTTAGGGTTACGCCACACTTGGTGTGTTGGCCAATCGGACTGACTACAGCAGGTTGCACTGGGCCGTTGCGCTGCAATAGATTCGGTGCGATTCACATGCACTCTGGTTCCTTGAAAATGAAAGATTGCAGGAATACAGGCATCAACGCGCACAAAGCGCTTTGTTTGGCCTCAAGGCTTCCAGACATGACAATTAAATAGGTACAATTTGTAATGCTGGTAAATCTACGAGGTGGTAGAACAGACTTATTCATGAAAGATTATTACCTGTCATCCGACTCATGCCATCATTCTTTAAAGGGCATTATAGTGAGAAAATTGTTTTTTTTTTAATTTTTACTAATGTATCCTATAAGTCATCCCACCACCAGGATACCTTTAGTTTTCTTTAAATTCTACATAGGCCCGAGAATTAAGCCTTTGAATATGCTTGATTTGTAGGAGCTGCTACACTCATCTGTCACTCAAAGGCACACACCACCCACAATCCAAAGCTCCCCGCAGTACTGGCACATACTCTCTCACCCACACTATATGTACCATGTGCAACATATAGTCAAATGCTGTAGTGCAACACCAATCAATAAACCATTAACCCAGAATATGAGAATAACACACATAAAACAGCCCCTCCCCCCAAAAAAAATTCTTATAAATACAAAACCAGTGACTCAAATGGAACACTAATACAAGTATATAATACAGTAATACATACTAATACCAAACAAGACACACAGTGCAATATGAAATATATGACTAAAGCAACTGAAGAACAGGACAACAAGCAGAGTCACTGTGTTTGTGAAGGTCTCACTACAAGCTGCTGTACACTGACTCTTCAGTGATTATGATCTCAGCTAAGCAGGGGGAGAGATATGAAATTAGGTAAAAAGTAAATAAAAATTAGCAAAGTTTGAGAACAAAGCAGAGTTCAGTAACTTACTTGTAAAAGAATCTCAGCACACTTGTCCTCCTCTCTCCCCCTCTGCCCCCCTCAGCAATTGCTACTTTATTCCCCACTTTGATTGCTTGCAGTTTAGCTCTGGAAGGGAGGGGTCAACAGGATGTCAGCATTTCATTTAAAGTCTGTCAACTGACAATGCTGGACTCTTTATACAGCCCGTCACTGCTTGAGGGGGAGTAGACAGACGGGGGGGGGGACTACACAGCTTGGTACAAACTTCTGTCAGTGTGAAGAAACAAAGCCACACAGAACATGAAAGTAAGGCAGCTTATACTAAGTGATCTATACACTGTATACAGACAAAGTTTTTTTTTCACTATAGTTGCCCTTTAAAACACAGTCACTCGGGCAGACAGCACACATACATCTCACCTGCCAGACTGGATCAAAAACTGGGCGGAGGGAGGGATGTGGGTGGGAGTTGATATTATTACCAGAAGGTATTGTAGCATTCTCCTAGGGATAGTCACACCAGATGAGCAGGGATAAGACGCGTTGTATTTCTGCTTTACTGTACATGCTTCTGAAAAACTGAATAAAAAATGATTGAACACTAAACATCCCACGGCAGTTTACAGTAAACTGGGATGGCCATCTTTCAAAAGACAGATAGAGCCAGGGGAGGGAAAGATCCATGTTAGAAGTGAAACAAGTTTAAATGTTCAAATTGTGGTTTTTCTGTATTTACTTCCCTTTGTATGTTTACATTTCCCAATGTGAACATGCAACAGGTCAACAGTGCTTGATCAGACTTCTAACCAGTTTGTCCTCTAGGCACCAATCGATCTGCTTACGTTGCAGTTCCAAATGCATCGATCAATTCCTGCTACATGGCCACTTTGATCCTAAATGCATCAATCAGCCTGATTTTTGACACTTCCTGATCCTGAATGCACCAATCTACACTGATTATTTTGCACATTCCTGATCCTGGAATGCACCATATACTTGATTATTTTTGCACACTTCCATCCTGAATGCACCAATCTAACTGATATTTTGCACAATCCTGGTCTGAATTTACAAAATCAATCCTGCTTATTGTGCACACTTCCATAATGCACCAATCAACTGGTTATTTTGCACCACTTTCCATAATGCATCAATCCTGCTTCTTAATTGTGCAACTTTCCATAATGCCCCAATTCTGGCTTATTTTGCCACACTATCCATAAGCACAAATCAATCCTGTTTAGTTTGACACTTTCCATATGCAACCAATCAATCCGCTTAATTTGCACACTTTCCATAATGCACAAATCAATCTGTTTTGTTTGCACCACTCCATAAGCACTATCAATCTGCTTAATTTGCACACTTTTAGTAAGGCACCAATCAATCCTGCTTATTTTGCACCACTTTCCAAATGCACCAATCAATCCTGCTTAATTTGCACACTTTCCTAATGCACCAATCTGCTTATTTTGCACACTTTCGGTGAGGCACCACAATCCTGCTATTTTGCCCCACTTTAAATGCACCAATCAATCCTGCTTATTTTGCACACTTTCCATAATGCACCAATCAATCTGCTTCTTTGCACACTTTCCATAATGCACCAAACAATCCTGCTTATTTGCATAATTTACTGAACACACCAATCAAACCTACTTAGACCTATTTCAAACGAATTAGCATTCACGGTCGCATTTCTGTGGCTGACACCCTTTCCAAAAGCCCACATGGTTTGCCTATTATCTGTAAAGGGACGGGGTGATCTTTGCTTCTGTTTGTGACAGATTAGCCCACGGGCCTTTTTTTTACACTCATCTTGCCTCCTCAATGTCAGCAATTTATAAACCTTTTTTTATCTTAAAAGTGTCCTTCAAGGCAACTGTCCAGAAGGCAGGAAACGTGTTTGTGTGTAGGGTTTGAATTATGTGGATTGAAGGTGTAAATAGCAGCCTGAGTCTTAAAAAAAGAAATTTAGACGTGCTGTAGTTCAAGTAAATGATTAACAATGTTTTGTTATTTATTTTTTTTAAAGTGTAACTGCAAATTGTTTTAAATTGTAAGAGCAGGGTTGGTTTATGTGTTAATAAGCTCACACTGGTTAGAGCGTTTAATAGTGTAAGCGTAGGAGTGGGGGTTAACGTGTGTAGGAAACACAAAGTCTATCACAGGATTAGCTCACCCTAAATCTATGACAGAATACTACGGACTATTAAGGGCTGTACATACAGGTCATTCATTTGTCTCAAACAACCGCCTAGCCGATATATTGGTTGACTGGGTTGTTGATTACTCACGCATTGTTCAGACATAATAAGTGTCAGTATGTAATTACTGCGATGGTTATGGTAAATATGGGTGTTACCGCAGATCAGTTTAAACGTGGTAGTCTGTTGGTTCAATGGGTGTGTTGGACAAGCCCCATGTGTTAAATAAATTTCACATTTGCAACCTACTTGCACTTGTTCCCGCAAGGTTTAAGCACTTGTGGACCGTGCGAAAACGCTATTGATAAATTTTAATGCAACAATGGATTGCATCAATTGCGCTGTGCAAAATGTTAAAAAATTGTGACATGGCGCGAGCAGCGCAAAAATTCTCTATACGTCAGTACAAAGTTGTGCGATTAGCGCTTATTTCCCGTATTACATCTCTCTGAATACGCTGTAAACAGGGGTTAAGGTTACTAGTTATCGTTACTTTAGGACCAGTTTAAAAACTAACAAAGCAGCTCACATAACCAATGAAATAAAATGATAGGGACAACGTTGCTGACTTAGTAGTTTGAGTTAAACTTCCTTGTAATGCACAGTGCCCCGCTATTGCTTTATTACAATGCAAAGCCAGGCTTTCTTAAAGGCCAGGTAAGTCCTGGAAGAATGTAGCAAACGAGTTAGTCACAAAAAGCATCGGGAAAAAATCCAATCATCAATTTAAACCATTGGTGATACAAATAAGGGGTAAAAAACACACAAAAGTAGTGCCCTGAGGCGTTTGGTGACACCTTGTCACTTACAAAAACATGTCAGGGCGATACTTTTGTAAGCAAAGGGTTAGTGCAACCTTTTTTTTCATTTGTGGATTGCATTTGTCCTTGAGATTATGAGATTATAAATTACAAATCTGTCCAACGTAAGAATATAACAAAATGGCTCAAGAAAAATCTCTAGTCATAAAAGCTAGGTTTAAATAAGATATCATAGGGATTAGCACGGAGAGCTGTTATCGTTGCCATGGATGGGCACTTTGTCAGCCGAACCGGCCTTTCGTTTGGGGCTCGTGATTATCAGCTAACAAAGCACCAATACATAGCAGGGGTTGTCGGACGAATTGACCTGTGTATGGGACTCTAGAGGTGCAAAAGTGTGCCCATAAATGTGCTTCAACCAATCAGATGATAGCTTTTTACTGAGTTACTGCCAGTTAAGTAAAATCTGATTTGTTATATGCCAGATTAATAATCACAGCAACATTTGCACTTTTTATTGCATCAGCCCCATTGAATTATATACTGGCAAGTGTGAATCAAATTATGTCAGTCTTTATCAAGTCCAACAATACTGAAATACGAGTCATAATGAAAAAGCCCTGTTATTAAGCTTATCATATTCCACAAAAAGGGAGGAAAAATCTCACAAAAACAAACTTAAACCAGTTTTGAAAGCAGCTCCTTGTTGTAGATGAGAAAGGAGACACAAGGATTTTATTTCTGACAATATAATTACTGTCAGTGTTGTTCTATATTGTATGAAGCCTTGCACTAGAAATGCAACAGTGTAAATCAGGGGCATGGGAATTCTGGGAAATGTGACTATGAATGGGATTTTTCATACTGTACACTATAAAACAGGCGTTTTTCAACTGGGACACATTGTTCTATTAGCTAGCGCTGTTAATCATGTTGGGCAATGGAATGAACATGCAAAATGGAATATTTATATGGGACCTAATAAGAATAAAGAAAAGCGGTCCTCGGACCACCCAGTGAGGGGTAAAGAATGCAGAGTAGCACCCTTGGGTGCCAGCCCAATTAGGTGGGAGCCTACCTTCTCTAAAGTTACAGTTTTTACATTTTATTCTCTATTAATAAAAACAACAGTAAAATGATTTTTGCCGGTGATAAAAAAAAGTGTAATTCATGACATATTGCTGCCCCCCCCCCACCAAACCTGGTACGATTCCCACTGTGAATTCCCATGAGAAGAGCTGTCTCCCATGGGCATCTACGTCTGTTTGTATTTGTATCTGAGCTGTGGGATGTGCCTGGTACATCAAAAATAAACAACTCATCGTCTCCTTTATGGAATGCCCTCCTACCTGTTCTCATGTGTGCTTATTGCCCCCTATTCTGGTAAAACAAGGCCTCACGTCAAACACAGTCAGTTCCAGGCATCATGCTTTTTAGAGTTTCCCAAAAACAATTTTCCGTTCCCAAAGCACAAGATATTTGTAACATGGAGGGTACCCTGCCCTGTGTGGTAAGCAATAACGAAAAGGTTTCCACCTTCGGGACCTGTTCCTTTCCATAGAATCAAAGGGAGTGTGCTATAGGCGTAGACTGGAGATGCCTACAGATGGAGCTTATAGCATCACTGCACTATATCCCACTCATTCAGTGGGTACGAGGGGTCTCAATATCTGCCTATGTATTAGTTTATGGAACATCCTGACATGTTGTGCCACATCTGCCAGTCACAAGAGCACCACGATTCTCATTAATGCTTCAGGACAGATTAAAGAAGGTGGGGGTTGAGTGCATGTTTTTTTTTGTTTTTTTTTTTGACTGAGGGGGCAAGGGTATGGTTTGGTTTTCCATTGCAGGTATGGTCCTTTGCAGTTTGTGTCTGTTAGGTACATGTAAGACCTTGGCATTGGTGTGGGGGTACATCAGATGCAGGGTGGTGAGTCCAGGAGACCCAGGTCTCTACTTTGTGTTCTGTAGCACACATTGCACATAGGCAGGGTTGTCATTAGAATGTATTGGCCTTATACAAGTTACATTTCTGGGCCCTCTAGAGGTCCTAAAGCATAGTTGTCCAGACCCATACTAGTGAGCATTTGACTGGACCTGGAAACGGGTATTTCTGATGGTACTTCTGCAAGATTGGGGTATTTCATTCATGTATAGGCAACATAGTCATAGGGTACTGTTAAAGTTCATGGAAAACAAGAGGTCTTGTTTAATATACTTGAGGGGATCCTTCGTGTGTTTATCCACACATAAACCTATCACACAGACCCAATCTTATGCTCGCTAATACAGTATAAACAATCACAAAGAGGCCACAACGTTTTCAGTAAAGTTCACTCATAAACTCATCCCAATCAGTCAGCTGGTGATGGGAAAATGGTCTGGTTGTGTACAACGCCTTATTAATATATTTGTGTGAATATATGTGATTTATTGGGTATTATATAATTTAATATTTAAATGCCAACATCTGATTGGTTGTATATCTCACTGCTCTGATTGGCTTTTTTCAACCTTATAAATCATCCTCCCAGGGACAAGCAAACACGACACTGCGAATTGTGGTATTAAATTTGCTTGCAAAGAGAATTGCTTCAAACATAACATTTGTACAGCACTAAATATGTGAATAAACTATAGTGATTACATAACACCCACGGACCTCAGAATAACCATATAACAAACAACATCTGTGCTACTGAGTCACTCTGTTACCCACAGGAACTGGTACGTCAGCGTCTGGGAATAGTAAAAAACATCAGCGCCAACATTTCTAGTTGCGGGCCTATTAAAAAAAAATTGCGTGAAGCAGTGGCGGAAACTAGGAATCACTGGGCCCCCCAGCAAAACTGATGAGGGTCCCTGCTGTGCTTCATACAAAGTGCTTTTCTGGGAGGCGCTATATCTGTCAAGACAAAACTAAGAAAGATGGGCCCCCTGGTTCCCGGGCCACCTGTGGTTAAGGGGTGCATTTGTTTCCAGATAATTTGCAAACAAACACAACACTGTATAAACTTTATTTAGTGAACCAAGATATTTTTTTGTTACAAAATGATCTTGGGAACAAACGGCACACCATACACGGTTGCTCCCTGGAAGTCTAGGCCGTCAAATACTAGCTCCTATCAAAATATCAGGCTAGGAGGTTCATCAGACTGGCCCATATGTTCAACCCTATCAGGCAGTGTATGCTGGTCCTACACTGGCCTGATATTAGATCAATTTGAATTTAATGTTGATTGAAACGGTCTAACAACAAGGCATCCAGTAGACATACCGACCATATTTCCCAGCCTGGACCAATTGTGTTGGTCAAAGATATATATAAACTATGAATCACAAAGGAGAAAAAATATGTTCCACAAACCACCCCTTTTCCTAATATTAACCAGGATCTAAACCTCTCTCTGTCTAAGAGAAGCTCTGCAAGAAGGGCACTTCTCATTGGACAGTCTGGAAGAGTCACAGCTCTGAGAGGGGGCGGAGCCAGAATGGCACTAAGAGCTGGACTTTCCAAGCATTGAATGTCAGAACTAAAGCAAAGCCATGTGTGAGGACCAAGTGGTTTAGGTCCTATTAATAAGGAAAGGTGGATGTGTGCTGGAGCACTAAAGTTGGTCGTTACATAGTAAGGAGGACATAAAGTAGTCTTTTGAAATGTATATAAATATGTTTTAATCTATGCCAAGTTCCACCCTCTACACCCTTGCCAAAGCTGTGGAGACAGTGAAGTAACTACATTCTCAAATTCTGGGTTGAGCAGCGATAGCAAAGACAGAACAGAACCAGGAAAACCATGACACTTAATTAATTAAAAAACACAAAATTAAGACCATCAGCGTTTTTTAAAACCAATGAGAATGGGACACGCAGTGTTGGATCAACCAGGGGTGCCACCTAGATCAGATCAAAGCAGGAGATTGTGCATTTTAAAACACGACAGTAAACCCCATAGGTTTGACAATATTGTTCATACTTGCTGACAATTGTATTCTGTTCCGTTCCAGTCCATTAAAAAAACGCACTGTTGCTCGCACTTCTGTCTGTCTAAAAGCATTGAAAATGCAGACAATGGATAACAAGCGCGTTGTGTTTCTGCCCCATTTTTCGCAAAGGATGCCTGGGAGTCTGTGTGATGTCATTTCGGTCCGCAGGCTATAGGAAACGCGCCGAAGAATAATAAAATCCCCAGAATATCGAAGATCCCTCTCCATAAACACTATCTGCTACCTCTCCTCCAAAGCTCCTGAAACTCCCCACACTCCAGGAAGTGACATCAGGAATTTGTGTTCTGGTCTGCCCCTTAAATTCGATAAAGTGGTCAAAAAAATGGTAAAAACAGAAACGCATAAAAAAACGGACACAAACGGATAATAACGCACATGCAAACGATCAGTAAAACATTAAACGTCAATAAATGCACTGCATTTTAAGTTGGCGTTTTTGTCCGTACCTAGAGTGAACGCGTCCTTCACTTATTTGCATTGCCTTTTATGGTAACGTGTGACTTTGCGTAATATGTATAACTTGAATGAAATGTATGACGTCATTGTAAAGATGTTGGAGCTTTATAAATCCATATAATAATAATTTATGGAACTGCACCATTATTGTCATTATAACTCATGATGCAATGGGCAGCACAGTAGAACTCATTTATTCTTGCATAGCATGAAGGCCAGCAAGTGCCCAAGTTACGCGCAGACCCCAAAGCAGCTTGTAAGCAGTTGATCCCTAGGTTGCATAGGCCAAAGTTTGGCAAATGGGAAAAAGCCTTAAATTTGGTGGCGCGGGGTCTTTCTTTGGGGAGGAGAGAACAGGCCAAGCAAGAAATACAAAAGCTGCTGCAAGGAGAGACAGGATTACAAGGACTGTTATATGGCTGATATTTCTTTTTGTTATCTGCAGGTAATTAATATAGTAGGCCAAAATCTCTTACCTTAAAGGTCAACTCCCACCCTCAATAAAATTTTTATAAGTTTAATCACCCCCATTCCCCAGTTGGAATATATAAGACTAAACGGAAGTGGCCTGTTACCCTCTTTCCTGGTCTTACTGTTAGCAATGGTCAGTCATGGATATGCCCGTTGACATTATAGCCTATGACTGAATGCTATTCTCTTACTGCCTCTGGAGCATGGGCACACTCATAACAAGCTCAGCGAGCTTGAAAAGTAGGTGGTTACAGGAAGTCCTAAATTTGTCAGCTTTTTAACTATTTTAGTTGTAGATGTGATATATATTTTTGTATTTTTATATATATTAGATATATATATATATATATATATATATATATAAATTTTTATTTGAGGGGTTAAAATTGCTTAAAGCTTTATGCCTTCTCTTTTAATGCTACATGAGCTATTAGTAATAGCTAATAGTTTAATTCTCACAAAACTCATTAATTTCCAGTATCCCCCCCCCCCCCAAAAAAGGCTTCCCATTTGTTGGAATAGAATGTATTCATTGTCGTTCAGTGGTTCTATATATCATATTATTATAATGTATTCATTCATGGTTCCCAGTATAACCTATTTTCCATGTACACCTTCAGACCCAACAACAATGATTTTCTGGTCTTCAAGAATCTGAAATTAAAAGACAGAACATGCCCTAAAGCCGATTGAATCCGTTTTTTCCCTTTCCCATAAGAGAAGGTACACTTCTTACCACAGGATACTGTACACACTGTTGGTACCTGTATCACCTGGGATATTCCAGCTTGTGTTTAATGCCTCTGTACAGCCATGAAGCATCATGCAATCATATTGTATATATAAAATAATTACTTTTGTCATATAAATGTGTGTTTTCATGTGTCATACCATGGGGGAATCTCTTTGATTGACGGTTTGTTTGATCTTTGTCCATAGTTACATTTCCACTTAGATCGAGACTAGGAGGCGAATTTATAAAGCATCGGTTATGCCTAAGTACACGCCAATAGTAAACATTAATGTACAACACCATCCTTACACAAGGCAACAAAGGTCAAAGTAAACTGTGGTCTCCAAACAGAAATCAACCCTGGATAACTTCTCTGGGTTAAAGTTGTGCCAATGTAATTTCCTAAAACTTCCTACTTTCACCAGCTTGTAGCCAATGTGACCTGTCTCTGACGTGTCAATAGGCCCCCCCTCAGCTTTTTGCACCAGTGTTTTTCCTGTTCTTCCCAGCATTAAATGAATTTCACTGTGAATGAACTATTCCTAATGCAATAAATTGAAAAACAGGAGATAAAAGAACTATGCTTACCTCCTATTCTTCAATTCATTTTACAGGAGCCAGAACGAAGCTTAGAAATGTGCCTTGTCGCCGATCCACTGCTATAGCTCACTAACAGGTCTGATTTTTTCCGGTTCACTTAACTATTAGCCCCCCTTGCTTCAATTAATGCAAAAAGGATTGGTCACTTCTCAGTGAACTATTACTTTAAGGGTATTTCCATCAAAAATTTAAGTTTGTTTCTAACTGATTTACTGAAGAACAGGAGGTAAATGCACTATCTCTTATCTGTTCTTCAGTAAATCTTCCAGGAGAGAGGAGACACTTACACCGCTCCAAGGCAGAAATCCCCGGTGTGAAGTCAGTGAAGGCGGCGCTGGAGCAGGTCCGCGGGTAAGTGTCTCTCTGTCTCCTCTAAGATTTACTGAAGAATGGGAGGTAGAGATAGTGCATTTACCTCCTGTACTTCAGTAAATCAGTTAGAACAATATTACATTTTTGATGGACATACCCTTTAACACTAAAGTTGCCCTTTAATACTGTTTGTTAATTAACGACCAGTGTGCTTATGTTATGATACCGTTCCCTTATTAACCACTACATTGTTATTATTATATACCGATCCATATTAATGACCACGTCTTTTCTATTCCAGTACCATTTAGACGTATTATTGATATGGACTTCCAGCTACGTGGGACTTATAGTTTGATACAGTAATTGATAATCATTACAAGGGGACGTGATTTAGTTAGACGTGTTAATGTAATTGCAAACAAGTTATTTGCGGCCATGATTGGAAATGTGTTTGGGGATATAACTGATCTAGTAAATATTTTACGCAGTTAGATAAGATTATCTCACCCCTCGTAAAGATATATGGGAAGTGAACTCCAATTGCTTACACTTATTTTACAGGGAACTGTGAGATTGGAGGTTACAAAAATGTAACTGTAATACAAGGAATACTAAATGAGATTGTGGGGGCACAATACTACACAGATGGAATATCTATCACTAATGGAAATATCTATCACTTATGAAATATCTATCACCAAGGAAATCTATCCATGATTGAATATCTATCATTGAATATCTATCATTGGTGAATATCTGTCACTGAGGATATCTATCACTGATGAATATCTATCGCTGAGGAATAATTGCTGATGCTGATGCAATATCTATCGCTGATGGAGTAACTATCACTGTGGAATATCTATCGCTGATGGAATATCTATTGCTGATGGAATATCTAGTGCTGATGGATATCTATCACTGATTTGAATATTGCTGATGGAATAATCTATCGCTGTGGAAATCTATCACTGATGGAATATCTATCGCGATTGAATATATCTGTCTATAGCTGATGGAATATCTATGGCTGATGGAATTCCCTGATGAATATCTATCACTGATGGAATATCTATCACGATTGATATATTCTATCACTGATTGAAATTCTATCACTGATTGAATAATCTAATCACTGATGAATATTTATCACGATGGAGTATCTATCACTGATGAATACTATCGCTGATGGAATATCTATTGCTGATGGATATTATCTCTGATGGATATAACGCTGATGGAATATCTATCGCTGATGGAATATCTATCGCTGATGGAATATCTATCGCTGATGGAATATATTGCTGATGAAATATCTATCACTGATGGAATATATTGCTGATGGAATATCTAACGCTGATGGAATATATTTCTGGTGGGAGATCTATTGCTGATGGAATATCCCTGAGGATATGCCTGATGGAATATCTATCGCGATGGAATGATCTATCACTGATGGAATATCTATCGCTGATGGAATATTGCTGATGGAATATCTTTCGCTGAGTGAATATCTATGCTGATTGAATAACTATCATGATGAAATATCTATCGCGGTGGAATATATTGCTGTGGAAATTTATCGTAATTTGAATATATCTATCTATAGCTAATAGGAATATCTATCACTGTGAAAATATTTTTCGCTGATTGAATATCTTATCACTAATGGAAATCTATCATGAGGAATATCTATCACTGATGGAATAATTGCTGATGGACATATCTATCACCGATGGAATATATCCACGATTAAATATCTATTGCTGAGTGAACATCTATCATGATAAAATATCCTATCGCTGATTGAATATCTATCATTGATGAATTTATCGCGATGGAATATCTATCACGATGGAATACTCTATCCCACGATTAATATATCTATCGCTGAGTGAACATATATCACTGATAAAATATCTATCGCTGATGGAATATCTATCATTGATGTATATCTCTCACTGATGGAAGAATCTATCGCTGCTGGAATCTATCGCTGATTGAATATCTATCTCTGATGGAATCTATCACTGCTGGAATATCTATTGCTGATTGAATATATCTATCTTAGCTGATGGAATATCTATCGCTGTTGGAATATCCCTGATGAATATCTATCACTGATGGAATTTATCTATCATGATGCATATTCTACACTGATGGAATATTTTCACTGATGGAATATCTATCACTGATGGAATATTTATCAATGGGAATATCTATCGTGATGGAATATCAATCACTGACGGAGGTATCGCGGAATACTGTCGCTGATGAAATCTCGCTGATGGAATATCTATCGTGATGGAATATTTATCACTGATGAATCTATCACTAATGGAGTATCTATCGCTGATGGAATATCTATCACTGATGGAATATCTCATAGCTGATAGAATATCATCACTGGCTGAAATATCTATCACTGATTGAATATCTATCATGATGGGTATCATTAACGCTGATGGAATATTTATCACTGATGGATATCTATCACTAATGGTTCTATCGCTGATGGAATATCTATCACTGATGGAATATCTATCGCTGATGGATATATGCTAGGAATATTATAGGACTAGATAATCTATCACTGCTGAAATATCTATCGCTGATTGAATACTATCATTGATGGAATATCTATCACTGATGGAATATCTATCACAGCAATGGAATATCTATCCATGATTAAAAAACCTATCGCTGATTGAACATCTATCACTGATGGAATATCTGACATAATGAAATATCTTCATGATGGAATACTAGCACTAATGGAAATCTATCACTGATGGAATATCTCTCACTGATGGAATATCTATCACTGATGGATATCTATCTGCTGATGGAATATCTATTGCTGATGGAATATCTACTCTCTGATGAATATCTAACGCTGATGGAATGTCTATCGCTATGGGATTGGAATATCTACGCTGATGGAATATCTATCGCTGATGGAATATATTGCTGATGAAATATCTATCACTGATGGAATATATTGCTGATGGAATATCTAACGCTGATGGAAATATATTTCTGGTGGAAATCTATTGCTGATGGAATATCCCTGATGGAATATTCCTGATGAATATCTATCGCTGATGGAATATCTATCACTGATGGAATATCTATCGCTGATGAATATATTGCTGATGGATTATTTTTATTTTGCTGAGTGGAATATCATCTGATGAATAACTATCAATGATGAAATATCTATCGGGATGGAATATATTGCTGATGGAATATCTATCGCTAATTGAATATATCTATCTATGCTAATAGAATATCTATCACTGATGAAATATTTTTCGCTGATTGAATATCTATCACTGATGGAATATCTATCACTGATGGAATATCTATCGCTGATGGAATATATGCTGATGGAATATCTATCACCGATGAATATCTTCCACGATAATCTATCGTTGAAGTGAACATCATCACTGATGAAATATCTATCGCTGATGAATATCTATCATTGATGGAATATCTATCGCTGATGGAATATCTATACCGATGGAAATCATAATTCTACCACTGAATAATATCATCGCTGAGTGACATCATCACTGATAAATTCTATCGCTGATGGATATCTTATGATATTATTCTGCTCTTACTGATGGCATCTTATCTATCGCTGATGGAATATCTATCGCTGATTGAAATCTATCACTGATGGAATATCTATCACTGATGGAATATCTATTGCTGATTGAATATATCTATCTATAGCTGATGGATAATCTATCGCTGTGGATTCCCTGATGAAATATCTATCACTGATGGATATATATTCATGATTGAATATTATCACTGATGGAATATTTATCACTGATTGAATATCTATCATGATGGAATATTATCACTGATGGAATACTATCGCTGATGGATATCACTCAACTGACGGTAGTATCTATCGCTGTTGGAATATCTCTGTCGCTGGGGAATTGGTAAATCCATTAGTCGTGATGGAATACATACATCGCTGATGGAATATTTATCACTGATGGAATATCTATCACTAATGGAGCTATATGCTGATGGAATATCTACATACTGATGGAATATCTAGCGTGGGAATATATTGCTGATGGAATATCTAATGTGATAGAATATCTATCACTGCTGAAATATCTATCACTGATTGAATATCTATCATGATGGAATATCTACGCTGATGAATATTTATCACTGATGGATATATATCACTAATGGAGTATCTATCGCTGATGGAATATCTATCAATGATGGAATATGTATCGCTGATGATATATTGCTGATGGAATATCTATAGCTGATAAAATCATCATGCGAAATATCTACTGTGGATGAATATCTATCAGTGAGGAATATCTCATCATGATGGAATATCTAATCATCAGATGGAATATCTATCCATGATTAAAAAACCTATCGCGATGAACATCTATCAATGATGGAATATCTAGCACTAGGATATTATCATGATGGAATATCGTATCACTGATGGAATATCTATCGCTGATGGAAATCTATTGCTGATGGAATATCTTTCTCTGATGGAATATCTAACGCGTGATGGAATATCTATCGCTGATGAATATCTATCGCTGATGGAATATCTCTCGCTGATGGAATATATTGCTGTATGAATATCTATCACTGAGGAATTATATGCTGATGGAATATCTAACGCTATTGGAATATATTTTGGTGGAATATCTATAGCTGATGGAATATCCCTGATGGAATATGCCTGATGGAATATCTATCGCTGATGGAATATCTATCACTGATGGTAATATCTATCGCTGATGGAATATATTGCTGCTGGAATATCTTTCGTCTGAGTGAATATCTTGCTGATTGATAACTATCAATGATGAAATATTATCGCGGATGGAATATATTGCGATGGAATTCTAACGCTAATTGAATATATCTATCTATAGCTAAAATATCTATTCATGATGAATATTTTTCGCTGATTGAATACTATCACTGATGGAATATCTATCACTGATGGAATATCTATCGCTGATGGAATATATTGCTGATGAATAATCTAGCGCTGATTGAATATATCTATCTAAGCTGATGGAATATCTATCACTGATGAAATATCTATCGCTGATTGATATCTATCATGATGGAATATCTATCGCTGATGGAATCATCTATTCACCGATGGAATATCTATCCACGATTAATACTATCGCTGAGTGAACATCTATCACTGATAAAATATCTTATCGCTGAGGACTATCTATCATTGATGTATATCTTCACTGATGAATATCTATCGCTGATGCGAATATCTATCCCTGATGGAATATCTATCACTGATGAAATATCTATCACGAGGGAATATCATCGCTGAGTGAATATATCTATCTATAGCTGAGGAATATCTATCGCTGTTGGAATACCTGATGAAATACTAGTCACTGATGGAATATCTATATCAATGATTGAATATCTATCCTGATGAATTTATCACTGATTGAATATCTATCACTGATGGAATATTTTATCACTGATGGAATATCTATCGCTGATGAATATCAATCACTGACGGAGTTATCTATACGCTGAGGAATATGTCGCTGATGGAATTCTATCGCTGATGGAATATCCTTCGCTGATGGAATATTTATCATGGGAAATATCTACACTAATGGGAATCTATCGCTGATGGTATATCTATCACTGATGGAATATCTATCGTCTGATGGAATATATTGCTGATGGGATATCTATAGCTGTAGATATCTATCACTGATGAAATATACAATGATTTGAATATATCATGATGGAATATCTAACGCTGATGGAATATTTATCACTGATGGAATATTCTATCACTAATGGAGTATCTACGCTGATGGAATATCTATCACTGATGGAATATCTATCGCGCTGGAATATATTGCTGATGGAATATCTATAGTGATAGAATATCTATCACTGCTGAAATGATCTATCACTGATGAATATCTATCATTGATGGAATATCTATCGATGAGGAATATTTTATCACTGATGGAATATCTATCACTAATGGAGTATCTATCGCTGCTGGAATATCTATCAATGATGGAATATCTATCGCGATGGAATATATTGGCTGATGAATATCTATAGCTGATAAAATATCTATCACTGTGAAATATCTATCGCTGAATGAATATCTATCATTGATGGAATATCTATCCTGATGGAATATCTAACACAGATGGAATATCTATCCATGATTAAAAAACCTATGGTGATTGACATCTATCACTGATGGAATATCTAGCACTAATGGATATCTATCATGATGGAATCTATCACTGATGGAATATCTAATCGCTGATGGGATATCTATTGCTGATGGAATATCTTTCTCTGATGGAATATCTAACGCTGATGGAATATCTATCGCTGATGGAATATCTATCGCTGATGAATATCTATCGCTGATGGAATATATTGCTGATGAAATATCTATCACTGATGGAATAATTGCTGATGGAATATCAACGCATTGGAATATATTTTGGTGGAATATCTATAGCTGATGAATATCCTGATGGAAATGACTGCACTGAGTGGAATATCTATCGCTGATGTATCGATACTTCGATGAAATCTATCATGCTGAGATATTGCTGATGGAATATCTTTCGCTGAGTGAATATCTATTGCTGATTGAATAACTATCAATGATGAATATCTATCGCGGATGGAATATATTGCTGATGGAATATCTATGCTAATTGAATATATCTATCTATAGCTTAATAGAATATCTATCAGCTTGAAATATTTTTCGCTGATTGAATCTATCACTGATGGAATATCTATCACTGATGGAATATCTATCGCGAGAATGATATTGCTGATGGAATATCTAGCGTGATGAATATATCTATCTATAGCTGATGGAATATCTATCACTGATGAAATATCTATCGCTGATTGAATATAGCTATTCTGATGGAATATCTATCCTGATGGAATATCTATCACGTGATATCTTCCACGATTAATATCTATCGCTGAGTGAACATCTATCACTGATAAAATTTATCGCTGATGGAATATCTATCATTGATGTAATATCTCTCACTGATGGATATCTATCGCTGATGGAATATCTATCCCCTGATTGAGATCTATCACTGAATGGATAATCTATCACTGATGGAATATCTATCGCTGATTGAATATATCTACTATACTGATGGAATATCTATCGCTGTTGGAATATCCTGATGAAATATCTATCATGATGGAATATCTATCACTGATTGAATATCTATCACTGATGGAATATTTATCATGATTGAATACTATCACTGATGGAATATTATCACTGAGGAATATCTATCGCTGATGGAAATACAATCAGACGAGTATTATCCTGGTATCTGTCGTGATGGAATATCTTACGTGTATATCGCTATGGGATATCTATCGCTGATGAATATTATCACTGATGGAATATCTATCACTAATGAGATCTATCGCTGATGGTATATCTATCACTGATGGAATATCTATCGCTGATGGAATATATTGCTGAGGAATATCTATAGCTGATAGAATTATCTACACTGCTGAAATATCTATCACTGATTGAATATCTATCATGATGGAATATCTAACGCGATGGAATATTTATCACTGATGGAATATCTATCACTAATGGAGTATCTATCGCTGATGGGAATATCATCACTGAGGAATATCTATCGCTGATGGAATATATTGCGATGGAATATCTATAGCTGATAGAATATATCACTGCTGAAATATCTATCGTGTGATTGATATCTATCATGATGGAATATCTATCACTGATGGAATATCTATCCATGATAATAAAAATATCCTGATTGAACATCTATCACTGATGGAATATCTAGCACTAATGGAATATATCTCACTGATGGAATATCTCTCACTGATGGATATCTATCGCTGATGGAATATCAGCTGATTGAATATCTATCGTGGATGGAATATCTATCGCTGATGGAATATCTATCGCTGATGGAATATCTATCTCTGTTGGAATATCTATCGCTGATTGAAATATATCTATTATAGCTGAGTGGAATACCTAGTCACTGTTGGAATATCCCTGACGAAATATCTATCACTGATGAAAATATCTATCACTGATTGAATATCTATCACATGATGGAATATTTTAGATGGATATCTTCGCTGATGGAATATCAATCACTGATGGATATCTGTTGCTGATGGAATATCTATCACTGATGGATATTTATCACTGATGGAATATCTATCACTGATGGAGTATCTATCGCGTGATGGAAATATCTGTCTCGATGGAATATCTATCACTGATACATATAATTGCTGATGGAATATCTATCGCTGATAGAATATCTGTCTCTGATGGAACATCTATCACTGATAAAATATGTTGCTGAGGAATATCTACATGAGGAATATATTGCTGATGGAATATCTATCGCTGATGGAATTATTTCTGGTGGAATATCTATTGTGATGGATATCCTGATGGAATATCTATCCCGGATAGAATATACGCTATGATGGAATATATTGCTGATGGAATATCTATGTGATAGAATATCTATCGCTGAGTGGAATATATGCTCATGGATATCTATTTCTGATGGAATATCTATCGCTGATTGAATATATCTATCTTAGCTGATGGAATATCTATCACTGATGGAATATCCTGATGGAATATACCTTATGGAATATCTATCACTGATTGAATATCTGTCACTGATGGAATTTTTTATCACTGATGGAATATCTATCACTGATGTAGTATCTATCGCTGATGGAATATCTGGTCGTGATGGAATATCTATCACTGATTGAATATCTATCACTAATTGAATATTCTATCACTGATGGAATATCTATCATGATGGAATATCTATCTACTAAGGAACATCTATCACTGATGGAATTCTATCGCTGAGGAATATCTATCACTGATTGAATATTATCACTGATGGAATATCTATCACTGATGGAATATCTATCACATGGATATATCTATCGCTGATGAGATATATTGCTGATGGAATATCTATCGCTGATGGATATATTTCTGGTGGATATCTATTGCTGATGGAAATCTGATGGAATATCCCTGGATGGAATATCCCTGATAGAATATCTATCGCTAATGCAATATCTATCGTGATGGAATATATTGCTGATGGAATATATTGCTGATGGAATATCTATAGCTGATAGAATATCTATCCTGCTGAAAATTCTATCGCTGATTGAATATCTATCATTGATGGAATATCTATCGCTGATAGAATATCTATCACTGATGGAAGTCTCTCACTGATAGAATATCTATCGCTGATTGAATAATTGATGATGGAATATCATCGCTGATGGAATATCTATCGCTGATGGAATATCTATCTCTGATGAAATATCTATCGCTGATTGAATATATTATCTATAGCTGATGGAATATCTATTGCTGATGGAATATCTATTCACGTTGGAATATCCCTGATGAAATATCTATCACTGATGGAATATTAATCCACTGATGGATATCAATCACTGACCGAATATCTGCGTGGCTGATGGAATATATTGCTGATGGAATATCTACGCTGTGATGAATATATTTCTGGTGGAATATCTATTGCTGATGGAATATCCCTGATGGAATATCTATCGTGGATGGAATATCTATCGGATAATATATGCTGGATGGAATATCTATCGCTGATGGAAATCTATCGCTGATGGATATATGCTCATGGGAATATCTATTGCTCATGGGAATATCTATCGCTGATTGAATATATCTATCTATAGCTGATGAATATCTATCACTGATGGAATATCCCTGATGGAATATCTATCACTGATGATATATTGCTGATGGAATATCTATCGCTGATGGAATATATTTCTGGTGGAATGATCTATTTGCTGATGGAAATACCCTGATGGAATATCCTGAGGAATATCTGATGATGGAATATCTATCGTGGATGGAATATCTATCGCGGATGGAATATCTATCGCTGATGGAATATCTATAGCTGATGGAATATATTTCTATGGAATATCTATTGCTGATGGATCTATATCGCTGATTGAATATATCTATCTATAGCTGATGGAAATCTATCACTGATGGAATATCCCTGATGGAATGTCTCTCACTGATGGAATATCTATCGTTGATGGAATATCTATCGCTGATTGAATATTCGCTGATGGAATATCTATCGCTGATGGAATATCTATCTCTGATGGATATCATTGCTGATGATATATATCTACTATAGCTGATGGAATATCTATCGCTGATGGAATACTATCACTGTTGAATATCCCTGATGAAATATCTATCACTGATGAAATATCTATCACGATTGAATCTATCACTGATGGATATTTAATCGCTGATGGAATACACATCACTGACACGAATATTGTTGTTGCTGAAGGATCTATCGCTGATGGAATATTTGCGATGGATATCTATCGCTGATGGAATATATTTCGGTGGAATACATGCGGAATGAAATATCACTGAGGAACTATGCTAGTGCGTAGGACTGAGAATTATCTATCGCGGTGGAATATTTATCGCTGTGGTATCTATTGTGATGAAATTCTATCGCTGATGGAATTCTATCGCTGATGGAATATATTGCTCATGGAATATCTATTGCTGATGGAATATCTATCGCTGATTGATATATCTATCTATGCTGATGGAATATCTATCACTATGGAATATCCCTGATGGAATATCTATCACTGATGGAATATATTGCTGATGGATATCTATCGCTGATGGAATATATTTCTGGAGGAATATATATTGCTGATGGAATATCCCTGATGGAATATCCCTGATGGAATATCTTGATGGAATATCTAGTCGTGGATGTAAATCTATCGCGGTAGGAATTATCTATCGTGATGGAATATCTATAGCTGATGGAATAATTTCTCATGGAATATCTATTGCTGATGGATATCTATCGCTGATTGAAATATCTATCTATAGCTGATGGAATATCTCTCACTGATGGAATATCCCTGATGGAATGTCTCCTGATCGGAATATCTACGTTGATGGAATATCTAGCGCTGAATTGAATATATCGCTGATGGATATCCTATCGCTGATGAATATCTCCGATGGAATATCTATCTCTGATGGAAATCTATTGCTGATGATTATATCTATCTATAGCTGATGGAATTACTATCGCTGATGGAATATCTATCACTGTTGGAATATCCCTGATGAAATATCTATCATGATGAAAATCTATCACTGATTGAATATCTATCACTGGATGGAAATTAATCGCTGATGGAATATCAATCACTGACCGATATTGTTGCTGATGGAATATCTATCGACTGATGGAATATATGCTGATGGAATATCATCGGTGATGGAATATATTTCTGGTGGGAATCTATTGCTGATGGAATATCCCTGATGGAATATCTATCGTGGATGAATATCATCGGTTAGGATGGATATATTTCTGTGGAATATCTATTGCTGATGGAATATCACTGATGAATATGTTGATGGTAATATCTATCGTGATGGAATATATGCTGAGGAATATCTATCGCTGATGGAATATATTCTGGTGGAATATCTATGCTGATGGAATATCCTGATGGAATATCTATCGGGATGGAATATTCTATTGCGGATGGATATTTATGCGCTGATGGGAATATCTATCGCTGATGAAATATCTACGCTTGATGGAATAGATCTATCGCTGATGGAATATATTGCTCAGGGAATATCTATGCTGATGGAATATCATCCTGATTGAATATATCTATCTATT
>JAACNH010002346.1:3263-14473 GCA_019447015.1 Hymenochirus boettgeri
ATGTATTGATATGAAAATGATCTAAAAAAAAAAGTAAGACTTTTTCCAAAATTATGTCAATTTTCAGCATGCACTTGAGCTGACAACACAATAAGCATCAGTATAATTTAGTGGGATATGCAACTTATCGGTGGAAACGTACATTAAAAAATTAATATGATCCATTTAAAAGAATGTTTATCTGAATGGCTTGTATTGATCTGAAATGATCCTAAAAAAAGTAAGACTTTTTTCATAATTTATGTTCCAATTTTCAGCATGACATTGAGCTATTACCCAACAAATAAGCAATCAGTATAATTAGGGGTATATGCAAAACTTGACTTGTGTGAAACGGGAAAAATTAAATATATCCATTTAAAAGCACGTTTATATGAATGAATATTCTGAAAGATCTTAATATTATGGCCAGACAAAAGTTAAAATGTATAATAGTTGTGAAACTAAGTTATCACATATTTAGACAGGAATTAAAAAGTAAGGACTTTTTCCAAATTTATGTCAATTTTCAGCATGCACTTGCTGATTACAAAAATAAGCAGTCAGTATAATTTGTGGCTATATACCACTTTATCTGTGTGATACCATGGGAGAATTGAATATATCCATTTAAAGCATGTTTACCTGATGGATATAATCTGAATAGGTCTTAATTATTATGCAGAGTAAAGTTAAAATTAAGTAATAGTATGTAAGTTTCACATATTTAGCCAGAATTAAAAAAATAAGATTTTTCCCCCTAATTTATGTGAATTTTCAGCAAATACTGAGGTGGATTGTCACTTTATTAGTGTGAAACGTGAAAATAACATATATCCATGAAAAGCATGTTTATCTGAATGGATATTTATATATATAGAGATCTAAATAGATCTTAATTATTATGCCGAACAAAAGTAAATGAAGTATAGTATGTTAAACTAAATTTTCAGATTTATTATCTAGAATTAAAAAAATATTTTTCCAAATTATGTCAATTTTCAGCATGCCTGAGTTGACAACAACAAATAAGCAATCAGTATATTTAGTGGAAATATGCAACTTTAGTTGTGTGAAAGGGAACAATTAACATATATCCATTTAAAAGCACGTTTTATGAATAGATATATTCTGTAAAGAATCTTAACTATTAGGCCAGACAGATAGTTAAATTAAGTAATTGTTTGTTATACTAAGTTATTCTTTCATTATTAGACAGAATTTAAAAAAGTAAGACTTTTTTTCCAAATGTATGTCAATTTTCAGCATGCACTGAGTGACAACAAACAAATAACATCAGTATAATTTAGTGGATATATGCAACTTTATCTGTGTGAAACAATGTAAAAAATTAATATGCATCCATTAAAAGAATGTTTATCTGAATGGCTTTGTATTGATCTGAAATTGATCCTAAAAAAGTAAGACTTTTTTCCAAATTTTATGTCAATTTCAGCATGCATGAGCTGACAACAACAAATAAGCATCAGTATAATTTAGTGGATATGCAACTTTATCTGTGTGGAAACATGTAAAAATAATTTATCTATTTAAAGATTGTTATCTAAATGGGTTTTTATTGATCTGAATGATCCTAAAAAAATAAAAAAAAAATCCAATTTTATGTGAATTTTCAGCATGCTGACGCTAATAACAACAAATAAGCGAGTCAGTATAATTTAGTGGATATATGAACTTATCGTGTGAACATATAAAAATTAATATGCATCAATTTTAAAAGAATGTTTATCTCTGAATGGCTTTGTATTGATCTGAAATGATCCTAAAAAAAGTAAGACGTAAGACTTTTTTCCAAATTTATGTCAATTTTCAGCATGCATAGCTGATAACAATCAGTATAATTTAGTGGATATATGCAACTTTAGCGTGTGAAACGTGAAAATTAACATGTATCCATTTAAAAGAATGTTTATCTGAAGGGTTTGTATTGATCTGAAAAAATCCTAAAAAAAGAAAGATTTTTTTCGAATAAAAGAAAGATTTTTTTTTCGAATTTATGTGAATTTTCAGCATGCACTGAGGTGATAACAACAAATAAGCAGTCAGGGTAATTTGTGATATATACCACTTTATCTGTGTGACACATGGGAAAATTAACATATATCCATTAAAAGCATGTTTATCTGAATGGATATAATCTGAATAGGTCTTAATTATTATGCCAGAGAAAAAGTTAAAATTAAGTAATGATGATAAGTTATTCCATTATTTAGCCAGAATTAAAAAATAAGATTTTTTCCCCTATGTGAATATGTGAATTTTCAGCAAATACTGAGCGTGGATTTGTCACTTTATTAGTGTGAAAAGTGAAAATTAACATAATCCATTGAAAAGCACGTTTATCTGAATGGATATTTTGATTACATAGAGATCTGAATAGATCTTAATTATTTATGCAGACAAAAAGTTAAAATGAAGTAATAGTATGTAAACTAAGTTATCACATTATTTAGACAGAATTTAAAAAGTAAGACTTTTTTCCAAATTTATGTCAATTTAGCATGCACTTAGGCTGATAACAACAATAAGCAAGTCAGTATAATTTGTAGATATATACCACATTATCTGTGTGATACCTGGGGAAATTAACATATACCATTTAAAAGCACGTTTTATATGAATAGATATATTCTGAATTAGGCCAGACAAGAAGTTAAAATAAGTAATTTGTTTTTATAAATAGTTATTCACATTATTTAGACAGAATTTAAAAAGTAAGACTTTTTTCCAAATATGTCAATTTTCAGCATGCACTTAGCTGATAAAAATCAGTATAATTTAGTGGTATATGCAACTTTATTGTGTGAAACGTGAAAATAACATGTTCCATTTAAAAGAATGTTTATCTGAATGGGTTTGTATTGATCTGAAATGATCCTAAAAAAGAAAGATTTTTTCCTAAAAGAAGATTTTTTTTCCGATTTATGTGATTTTAGCATGCACTGAGCTGTAACAAAAAATAAGCAGTCAGTGTAATTTTTGGATATATACCACTTTATCTGTGTGAAAACATGGGAAAATTAAAATATATCCATTTAAAAGCATGTTTATCTGAATGGATATAATCTGAATAGGTCTTAATTATGTGCCAGAGAAAAGGTAAAATAAGTAATAGTATGTTAAACTAAGTTTATTTAGCCAGGATTAAAAAAATAAGATTTTTTCCCCTAATTTATGTAATTTTCAGCAAGTAGAGCGTGGATTTGTCACTTTATTAGTGTGAAACGTGAAAAATTATAATACATTGAAAGCATGTTTATCTGAATGGATATAGTTTGAATAGGTTATATATTATTATGCCAGACAAAAAGTTAAATGAAGTATATAGATATGTTAAAAATAAGTTTTTCACATTATTTATCTAGAATAAAAAAAATATTTTTCCAAATTTATGTCATTCAGCATGCACTGAGCTGACAAAACATATAAGCAATCAGTATAATTTAGTAGATATATGCAACTTTATCTGTGTGTGAACATATAAAAAATTAATATGATCCATTTAAAAGAATGTTATATGAAGGCTTGTATTGTATGATGAAAGATCCTAAAAAAAGTAAGACTTTTTCCAAATTTATGCCAATTTTCAGCATGCACTGAGCTGACAACAACATATAAGCAATCAGTATAATTTAGTGGATATATGAACTTTATCTGGTGGAAACATGTAAAAAATTAATATGCATCCATTTAAAGAATGTTTATCGAATGGCTTTGTATTGATCTGAATGATCTAAAAAAAGTAAGATTTTTTCCAAATTTATGCCAATTTTCAGCATGCACTGAGTGACAACAACATATAAGCAATCAGTATAATTTAGTGGATATATGCACATTTATCTGTGTGAAACATGTAAAAAATTATATGTACTATTTAAAAGAAGTTTATCTAAAGGGTGTATTGATCTGAATGATCCTAAAAAAATAAAAAAAAAAAATCCAAATTTATGTGAATTTTCAGCAGCACTGAGCTAAAACAAACACATAAGCAGTCAGTATAAATTAGTGGATATATGCAACTTTATCTGTGTGTGAAACATGTAAAAAAATTATAGCATCCATTTAAAAGAATGTTTATCTGAATGGGTTTGTATTGATCTGAAATGATCCTAAAAAAAGTAAGACTTTTTAAATTTAGTCAATTTAGCATATAGAGAAACAAAAATAGCAATCAGAATAATTTGTGGATATATACCACTTTATCTGTGTGATTCATGGGAAAATAACATATATCCATTTAAAAGCATGTTTATCTGAAGGATATAATCTGAATAGGTCTTAATTATTATGCCAGAAAAAGTTAAAATTAAGTAATAGTATGTGAAACTAAGTTATTCACATTATTTAGCCAGAATTAAAAAAATAAGATTTTTTCCCCCTAATTTATGTGAATTTTCAGCAAGTAATACTGAGCGTGGATTTGTACTTTATTAGTGTGAAACGTGAAAATTAATATTATATCAATAAAAGCATGTTTATCTGAATGGATATTTTGATATATATAGAGTCTAAATAGATCTTAATTATTATGCCAGACAAAAAGTTAAAATGAGAATAGTATGTTAAACTAAATTTTTCAGATTATTTATTAGAATTAAAAAAATATTTTTCCAAATTTATGTCAATTTTCAGCATGCACTGAGTTGACAACAACAAATAAGCAATCAGTATAATTTAGTGGATATATGCAACTTTATCTGTGTGAAACATGTAAAAAATTAATATGATCCATTTAAAAGAATGTTATCTATGAATGGGTTTGTATTGATCTGAAATGATCCTAAAAAAGTAAAGATTTTTCCAAATTTATGTTAAATTTTCAGCATGCACTGAGCTAAGAACAACAAATAAGCAGTCAGTATAATTTGTGGCTATATACCACTTTATCTGTGTGATGATACATGGGAAATTAACAATATCCATTTAAAAGCATGTTTATGAATGGATATAATTGAATAGGTCTTAATTATTATGCCAGAGTAAAAGTTAAAATTAAGTAATAGTGTAAGCTTTTCACATTATTAGCCAGAATTAAAAAAATAAGATTTTTCCCCCTAATTTATGTGAATTTCAGCAAATACTGAGGTGGATTGTCACTTTATTAGTGTGAAACGTGAAAATTAACATATATCCATTGAAAAGCATGTTTATTGAATGGATATTTTGTATATATAGAGATCTAAATAGATCTTAATTATTATGCCAGACAAAAAGTTAAAATGAAGTAATAGTATGTTAAAACTAAATTTTCAGATTTATTATCTAGAATTAAAAAAATATTTTTCCAAATTTATGTCAATTTTCAGCATCACTGAGTTGACAACAACAAATAAGCAATCAGTATAATTTAGTGGATTATGCAACTTTATCTGTGTGAAACATGTAAAAAATAATTGCAATCCATTTAAAGATGTTTATCTGAATGGGTTTGTATTGATCTGAAATGATCTAAAAAAAAAGGTAGACTTTTTTCCAAATTTATGAAATTTTCAGCATCACTGAGCTAAGAACAACAAATAAGCAGTCAGTATAATTTGTGGCTATATACCACTTTATCTGTGTGATACAGGGAAAATTAACATATATCCATTTAAAGCATGTTTATCTGAATGGATTATAATCGAATAGGTCTTAATTATTATGCCAGAGTAAAGTTAAAATTAAGTAATAGTATGTAAGTTTTCACATTATTTAGCACAGAATTAAAAAAATAAGATTTTTCCCCTAATTTATGGAATTTAGCAAATACTGAGCGTGGATTTGTCACTTTATAGTGTGAACGTGAGAAAATTAAAATATATCCATTGAAAAGCATGTTTATCTGAATGGATATTTTTGATATATATAGAGATCTAAATAGATCTTAATTATTTATGCCAGACAAAAAGTTAAAATGAAGTAATAGTATGTTAAAATAAATTTTTCAGATTATTATCTAGAATTAAAAAAATATTTTTCCAAATTTATGTCAATTTCAGCATGCACGAGTTGACAACAACCAATAAGCAATCAGTATATTTAGTGGATATGCAACTTTATCTGTGTGTGAAACATGTAAAAAATTAATATGTATCCATTTAAAAGAATGTTTATCTAAATGGGTTTGTATTGATCTGAAATGATCCTAAAAAAATAAAAAAAAAAAATCCAAATTTATGTGAATTTTCAGCATGCACTGAGCTAATAACAAACAATAAGCAGTCAGTATAATTTAGTGGATATATGCAACTTTATCTGTGTGAAACATGTAAAAAATTAATATGCATCCATTAAAAGAATGTTTATCTGAATGGCTTTGTATTGATCTGAAATGATCCTAAAAAAAGTAAGACTTTTTTCCAAATTTATGTCAATTTTCAGCATGCAGTTAGCTGATAACAATCAGTATAATTTAGTGGATATATGCAACTTTAGCTGTGTGAAACTGTGAAAATTAACATGTATCCATTTAAAAGAATGTTTATCTGAATGGTTTGTATTGATCTGAAAATAATCCTAAAAAAAAGAAAGATTTTTTCCGAATAAAAGAAAGATTTTTTTTCCGAATTTATGTGAATTTTCAGCATGCACTGAGCTGATAACAACAAATAAGCAGTCAGTGTAATTTGTGGATATATACCACTTTATCTGTGTGACACATGGGAAAATTAACATATATCCATTTAAAAGCATGTTTATCTGAATGGATATAATCTGAATAGGTCTTAATTATTATGCCAGAGAAAAAGTTAAAATTAAGTAATAGTATGTAAGTTATTCACATTATTTAGCCAGAATTAAAAAAATAAGATTTTTTCCCCCTATGTGAATTATGTGAATTTTCAGCAAATACTGAGCGTGGATTTGTCACTTTATAGTGTGAAACGTGATGAAAATTAAATATATCCATTGAAAAGCACGTTTATCTGAATGGATATTTGATATACATAGAGATCTGAATAGATCTTAATTATTTGCCAGACAAAAAGTTAAAATAATAAGTAAGTAATAGTATGTGAAACTAAGTTATTCACATTATTTAGACAGAATTTAAAAAGTAAGATTTTTTCCAAATTTATGTCAATTTTCAGCATGCACTTAGCTGATAACAACAAATAAGCAGTCAGTATAATTTGTAGATATATACCACATTATCTGTGTGATACATGGGAAAATTAACATATATCCATTTAAAAGCACGTTATATGAATAGATATATTCTGAATTTAGGCCAGACAAGAAGTTAAAATTAAATAAGTAATGTTGTTATACTAAGTTATTCACATTATTAGACAGAATTTAAAAAGTAAGACTTTTTTCCAAATTTATGTCAATTTTCAGCATGCACTTAGCTGATAACAATCAGTATAATTTAGTGGATATATGCAACTTTAGTTGTGTGAAACGTGAAAATTAACATGTATCCATTTAAAAGAATGTTTATGAATGGGTTGTATTGATCTGAAAATGATCCTAAAAAAAGAAAGATTTTTTTCCTAATAAAAAAAGAAAGATTTTTTTTCCGAATTTATGTGAATTTTCAGCATGCACTGAGCTGATACAACAAATAAGCATCAGTGTAATTTGGATATATATACCACTTATCTGTGTGAAACATGGGAAAATTAACATATATCCATTTAAAAGCATGTTTATCTGAATGGATATAATCTGAATAGGTCTTAATTATTGTGCCAGAGAAAAAGTTAAAATTAAGTAATAGTATGTTAAACTAAGTTTATTTAGCCAGGATTAAAAAAAATAAGATTTTTTCCCCCTAATTATGTAAATTTTCAGCAAGTACTGAGCGTGGATTTGTCACTTTATTAGTGTGTGAAACGTGAAAATTAATATATATCCATTGAAAAGCATGTTTATCTGAATGGATATAGTTTGAATAGGTATTAATTATTATGCCAGACAAAAAGTTAAAATGAAGTAATAGTATGTTAAACTAAGTTTTTCACATTATTATCTAGAATTAAAAAATATTTTTCCAAATTTATGTCAATTTTCAGATGCACTGAGCTGACAACAACATATAAGCAATCAGTATAATTTAGTAGATATATGAAACTTTATCTGTGTGAAACATATAAAAAATTAATATGCATCCATTTAAAAGAATGTTTATCTGAATGGCTTTGTATTGATCTGAAATGATCCTAAAAAAAGTAAGACTTTTTTCAAATTATGCCAATTTTCAGCATGCACTGAGCTGACAACAACATATAAGCAATCAGTATAATTTAGTGGATATATGCAACTTTATCTGTGTGAAACATGTAAAAAATTAATATGCTCCATTTAAAAGAATGTTTATCTGAATGGCTTTGTATTGATCTGAAATGATCCTAAAAAAAGTAAGACTTTTTTCCAAATTTATGCCAATTTTCAGCATGCACTGAGCTGACAACAACATATAAGCAATCAGTATAATTTAGTGGATATATGCAACTTTATCTGTGTGAAACATGTAAAAAATTAATATGTATCTATTTAAAAGAATGTTTATCTAAATGGGTTTGTATGATCTGAAATGATCCTAAAAAAATAAAATAAAAAAAAAATCCAAATTTATGGAATTTCAGCATGCACTGAGCTAATAACAACACATAAGCAGTCAGTATAATTTAGTGGATATATGCAACTTTATCTGTGTGAAACATGTAAAAAATTAATATGCATCCATTTAAAGAATGTTTGTATCTGAATGGGTTTGTATTGATCTGAAAGATCCTAAAAAAAGTAAGACTTTTTTCCAAATTTATGTCAATTTTCAGCATACTTAGCTGATTAAACAACAAATAAGCAATCAGAATAATTAGTGGATATATACCACTTTATCTGTGTGATTCATGGGCAATTAACATATATCCATTTAAAGCATGTTTACTGAATGGATATAATTGAATAGGTCTTAATTATTATGCCAGAGAAAAAGTTTAAAATTAAGTAATAGTATGTGAAATAAGTTATTCACATTATTAGCCAGAATTAAAAATAAGATTTTTTCCCCTAATTTATGTGAATTTTCAGCAAGTACTGAGCGTGGATTTGTCACTTTATTAGTGTGAAACGTGAAATATTAATATATCCATTGATAAAGTGTTTTATCTGAACTGACAAAGTAAGACTTTTTTCCAAATTTATGTCAATTTTCAGCATCCTTAGCTGATAACAACAAATAAGCCATTCAAGTATAATTTGTGGGACTATGAACTCCATTAGTCTGTGTGATCGGGAAATATAACATATATATCCATTTAAAAGCACTTTATATCGAATAGATATATTCCTCGAAATCTTAATAGGCCAGACAAGAAGTTATAATTAAGTAATGTTTGTTATCCTAAGTTATTTCACTTATTTAGGACAGAATTGAAAAAGTAAAGACTTTTTTCCAAATGTAATGTCAATTTCAGCATGCACTGAGCTGACAAACAACAAATAAGGCCGTCCCAGTATAATTTGTGGCTAATACCACTTTATCTTGTGTTATACATGGGAGAATTTAACATATATCCACCACTTTATCTGTGTGATACATGGGAAAATTAAGATATATCCATTCAAAGCATGTTTATCTGAATGGATATAATCTGAATAGGTCTTAATTATTATGCCAGACAAAAAGTTAAAATTAAGTAATAGTATGTGAAACTAAGTTATTCACATTATTTAGCCAGAATTGGTGTTGACTTCTTCATTTTAACTTTTGTCTGGCATAATAATTAAGATCTATTTAGATCTCTATATATATCAAAATATCCATTCAGATAAACATGCTTTTCAATGGATATATGTTAATTTTCACGTTTCACACTAATAAAGTGACAAATCCACGCCAGTATTTGCTGAAAATTCACATAAATTAGGGGAAAAAATCTTATTTTTTTAATTCTGGTAAATATGTGAAAACTTACATACTATTACTTAATTTTAACTTTTACTCTGGCATAATAATTAAGACCTATTCAGATATATCCATTCAGATAAACATGCTTTAAATGGATATATGTTAATTTCCCATGTATCACACAGATAAAGTGGTATATAGCCACAAATTATACTGACTGCTTATTTGTTGTTCTTAGCTCAGGGATGCTGAAAATTTACATAAATTTGGAAAAAAGTCTTACCTTTTTTAGGATCATTTCAGATCAATACAAACCCATTCAGATAAAACTTCTTTTAAAGGAGCATATTAATTTTTTACATGTTTCACACAGATAAAGTTGCATATATCCACTAAATTATACTGATGCTTATTTGTTGTGTCAACTCAGTGCATGCTGAAAATTGACACTAAATTTGGAAAAATTTTTTTAATTCTAGATAAATAATCTGAAAAATTTAGTTAACATACTATTACTTCATTTTAACTTTTTGTCTGGCATAATAATTAAGATCTATTTAGATCTCTATATATACAAAATATCCATTCAGATAAACATGCTTTTCAATGGATATATGTTAATTTCACGTTTCACACTAATAAAGTGACAAATCCACGCTCAGTATTTGCTGAAAATTCACATAAATTAGGGGGAAAATCTTATTTTTTTAATTCTGGCTAAATAATGTGAATAGCTTACATACATTACTTTTTAACTTTACTCTGGCATAATAATTAAGACCTATTCAGATTATATCCATCAGATAAACATGCTTTAATGGATATATGTTAATTTTCCATGTATCACACGATAAATGGTATATAGCCACAAATTACTGACTGCTTTTTGTTTTCTTAGCTCAGTGCATGCTGAAAATTTACATAAATTTGAAAAAAGTCTTACCTTTTTTAGGATCATTTCAGATCAATACAAACCCATTCAGTATAAACATTCTTTTAATGGATGCATATTAAATTTTACATGTTTCACACAGAATAAAGTTGCATATATCCACTAAATTATACTGATTGCTTATTTGTTGTTGTCAACTCAGTGCATGCTGAAAATTGACATAAAATTGGAAAAATATTTTTTAATTCTGATAAATAATCTGAAAAATTTAGTTAACATACTATTACTTCATTTTAACTTTTTGTCTGCATAATAATTAAGATCATATTTGATCTCTATATATATCAAAATATCCATTCAGATAAACATGCTTTTATATGGATATATTAATTTTCACGTTTACACTAATAAAGTGACAAATCCAGCCTCAGTACTTGCTGAAAATTCACATAAATTAGGGGGAAAAAATCTTATTTTTTA
>JAACNH010002346.1:14571-41428 GCA_019447015.1 Hymenochirus boettgeri
TATTAAAAACATAAGATTTTTTCCCTAATTTATGAATTTTCAGCAAATACTGAGCGTGGATTTGTCAATTTTAGTTGTGAAACGTGAAAATTAACATATACATTGAAAAGCATGTTTATCTGAATGGATATTTTGGATATATAGAGACTAAATAGAATCTTATTATTAGCAGAACCATCCATTTAAAAGAATGTTTATCTGAATGGCTTTGTATTGATCTGATATGATCCTAAAAAAAGTAAGACTTTTTTCCAAATTTATGTCAATTTTCAGCTGCACTGAGCTAAGAACCACACTAAGCTCAGTTCTTTGTGGCTATATACCATTTATCTGTGTGATACTGGGAAAAATTACATATATCCATTTTAAAAAGAAGCAGTTTCTGAATGGATATATCTGAATAATGGTCTTAATTATTTGCCAGGTAAAAGTTTAAAATTAAGTAATAGTTCTTTAGTTCTTCACATTATTTACCAGACTTAAAAAAATAAGATTTTTTCCCCCCTACTTATGTGAATTTTCAGCAAATACTGAGCGTGGATTTGTCACTTTATTAGTGTGAACGGGAACTTTACATCATATCCATTGAAAAGCATGTTTTCATCTATCTGAATGGATATTTTGATATATAAATAATATCTAAATGATCTTAATTATTCTGCCAGACAAAAAGTTAAAATGAAGTATAGTATGTTCAACTAAATTTGCAGATTTTATCTAGAATTAAAAATTATTTTTCCACATTTATGTCAATTTTCATGAGAGCACTGAGTTGACACACAAATAAGCAATCATTATAATTTGTGGATATATGCAACTTTATCTGTGTGAAACCTGTCAAAAATTAATATGCATCCATTTAAAAGACATGTTATCTGAATGGCTTTGGATTGATCTGAAATGATCCTCCTTAAAAAGTAAGACTTTTTTCCAAATTATGTCAATTTTTCAGCATGCAGTTTACTGAAAATCCTATAATTTAGTGGATATATGACAACTTTAGCTGTTTGAAACGTGAAAATTCATAGATCCATTAAAAGAAAGGTCTATCTGATGGCGGTTGTATTGATCTGAAATGAATCTAAAAAAGTAAGACGTTTTTTTTCTCCAAATTTACGTCAATTTTAGCATGCTTGAGCTGACAACAAAATAGCAGCAGTTAATTTGTTGGATATGCCACTTTATCTGTGTGGAACGTAAAAAACATGTAAAAATTATATGCCTCCATTTAAACGATGTTTATCTAATGGCCTTTGTAGTGAATCTGAAATATTCCTAAAAAAGTAAGACTTTTTCTCAATTTAATCTTCTTTTCACATGCACTTAGCGATTAACAACAAATAAGCCATCAGTAATTTAGTGTGTATATTGCAACTTTAGGTTTGTGAACGGGAAAATTAACATTATCCATTCCAAAGCACGTTTATATAGACATAGATATATTCTGAAAGATCTTAACTATTAATGCCAGACAACAAGTTTAAAATGAGAACTAGTATGTGAAAACATAGTTATTCACATTATGTGAGACAGAATTAAAGTGACTTTTTTCCAATTATAGGTCAATTTCAGCATGCCTTAGCTGATAACAACAATAAGCATCAGTATAATTTGTGGCTATATCCCACTTTATCTGTGGTGATCATGGGGATGAATAACATATATCATTTAAACATGTTTACCTGAATGGATATAATCTGAATGGTCTAATTATGAATGCCAGAAAAAAGTAAAACTAAGTAATAGTAGTACGTTATTCACATTATTTAGCCAGAATGAAAAAAATAAGATTTTTTCCCCCTAATTTATGTGATTTTCAGCAATATGAGCGTGGATTTGTCACTTTATTAGTGTAAACGTGAAAATTAACATATATCCATTAAGCATTTTTTGATCTGATGGATATTTGATATATATAGAGATCAAATAGATCTTAATTATTATGCCAGACAAAAAGTTAAAATGAAGTATATACTTGTTAGAACTAATTTTGCAGATTATTATCTAGAATTAAAAAATATTTTTCCAAATTTATGTCAATTTTTCAGCATGCACTGAGTTGACACACAAAAAATAAGCAATCAGTATAATTAGTGGATATATGCAAACTTTAGTTGTGTGAAACGGGAAATTCTACTAACTCCATTTAAAAGCAACGTTTATATGAATAATTATATTCTTAAGAGCTTAACTATTGGCCAACATGTTAAATTAAGTAATTGTTGTTAACTAAGTTATTCTTTTCATTATTTAGAAGAATTTAAAAAGTAAGACTTTTTTCCAAAGTACTGTCAATTTTCATTTTCACATGCACTGATTTGACACAACAAACTATAAGCATCAGTATAATTTAGTGGATATAAGCAACTTTTCTGTGGTGAACTGTAAAAAATTATATTGCTCCATTAAAAGAATGTTTAATCTAATGGCTTTGTATTGATCTGAATGATCCTAAAAAAAGTAAGACTTTTTTCCAAATTATGTAATTTTCACATGCACTGAGCTGACACACAAATAAGCATCAGTATAATTTTAGTGGATATGCAACTTTAATCTGTGTGAACATGGTTAAAAATTAGATATGTATCTATTTTAAAGAATTTGTGTATCTAATGGGTTTTTATTGATCTGAAATGATCCTAAAAAAATAAAAAAAAAATCCAAACTTTGTGCAATTTCAGCATCACTTCGCTAATACAACAATAGCAGTCAGTATATTTGTGATATAGCACCTTTATCTGTGGTGAACCATATAAAAAATTAATATGCATCCATTTTTAAAGATATGTTTGACTCTGAAGGCTTTGTATTGATCTGCAATATGATCCTAAAAAAAAGTTAAGAAGACTTTTTCCAAATTTATGCCATTTTCAGCATGCACTTCAGCTGATACAATAAGCATCAGTATAATTTAGTGGATATATGCAACTTTAGCTGTTGAAATCGTGAAATTAACATGTATCCATTTAAAAGAATGTTTATCTGAATGGGTTGTATTGATCTGAAATATCCTAAAAAAACGAAAGATTTTTTTCCGAATAAAGAAAGATTTTTTTTCCGAATTTATGTGAATTTCAGCATGCACTAGCTGATAACAACAAATAGCATCGTCATGTATTTGTGGATAGATACCACTTTATCTGTGTGATCACATGGGAAATTAACATATGATCCATTTTAAAAGCATGTGTTATCTGATGGATATAATCTGAATAGGTCTTATTATTGTGCCAGAGAAAAAGTTAAAAATTACGTAATGTATGTTTAACTAGTTTATTTAGCCAGATTAAAAAAATAAGATTTTTTCCCCCTATTTATGTAATTTTCAGCAAGTACTGAGCGTGGATTTGTCACTTTATTAGTGTGTAAGTCGTGAAAATTAATATATCCATTGAAAGCATGTTTATCTGAATGGATATAGTTAAATAGGTATTAATTATTATGCCGACAAAAGTAAAATGAAGTAATAGTATGTTAACTATTTTTCACATATTTATTAGAATTAAAAAATATTTTTTCCAAATTTATGTCATTTTCAGCATGCCCGAAGCTGACAACAACATATAACAATCAGTATATTTAGTAGATCTATATGCACTTTATTCTGTGTGAAACATATAAAAATTATATGCCATCATTAAAAGAATGTTTTATCTGAATGGCTTTGTGATTGATCTGAAATGATCCTAAAAACGTAAGACTTTTTCCAAATTTATGCATTTTCAGCATGCCTGAGCTGACACAAATAAGCAACAGTAATATTTAGTGGATATATGCACTTTATCTGGTGTGAAAATGTACAAAATTAAATGCATCCATTTACAAGAATGTTTATCTTAATGGCTTGTATTGGTATTTTCTGACCTGAATCTAAAAAAAGTAGACTTTTCCAAATTTGAATGCCATTTTCAGCATGCATTCTGAGCTGACAACAACATATAAGCATCAGTATAAATTTTAGTGAATATATGACAACATTTATCTGTGTGAAACAGTAAAATGATATGTATCTATTAAAATATTGTTTAATCTAAATGGGTTTGTTATTGATCATGAAATGATCCTAAAAAATCACAAAAAAAAATCAATTATGTAATTTTCCATGCATGCCTGTAGCTAATAACCACAATAAGCATGTCATAATATTAGTGGATATATGCAACTTTTCTGTGTGAAACATGTAAAAAATTAATATGCATCCATTAAAAGAATGTTTATCTGAATGGGTTGTATTGATCTGAATTGATCCTAAAAAAATAAGACTTTTTTTCCAAATTTATGTCAATTTTTCACATACTTAGCTGATTAACAACAAATAAGCATCAAATAATTTAGTGGATATATACCCTTTATTGTGTGATTCATGGGAAAATTACCATATATCCATTTAAAAGCATGTTTATCTGAAGGATATAATCTGAATAGGTCTTAATGATTATGCCAGAAAAAAGTTAAAATTAAGTAATTAGTGAAACTACTTTACTTCACATTATTTAGCCATGATTAAAAATAAGATTTTTTTCCTCCTAATTTATGTGAATTTTCAGCAAGTACTCTGAGCGTGGATTTGTCACTTTATTAGTGTGAAACGTGAAAATTAACATATTCCATTGAAAGCATGTTATTGAATGGATATTTTGATATATAGAGATCCTTAATATATCTTAATTATTATGCCAGACAAAAAGTTAAATATAAGTAATAGTATGTTAAACTAATATTTTCAATTATTTATCTAGAATAAAAAAACTTTTTCCAAATTTATGTCAATTTTCAGCATGCACTTAGTTGACAACAACAAATAAGCAATCAGTATAATTCGTGGATAATGCACACTTTATCTGTGTTAAACATAGAAAAATTAATATGCATCCATTTAAAAGATGTTTTCTGATGTGATGGATTTGTATTGATCTGAAATGATCCTAAAAGGTAAGACTTTTTTCCAAATTTATGTAAATTTTCAGCATGCACTGAGCTAAAACAACAATAAGCATCAGTATAATTTGTGGCTATATACCACTTTATCTGTGTGATACATGGAAAATTAACATATTCCATTTAAGCATGTTTATCTGAATGGTATATAATCTGAATAGGTCTTAATTATTATGCCGAGTAAAGTTAATTAAGTAATAGTATGTAAGTTATTCACATTATTATTAGGCCAGATTAAAAAAAAGATTTTTTCCCCCTATTTATGTGAATTTTCAGCAAATCTGAGCGTTGGATTTTTGCACTTTATTAGTGTGAAACGTGAAAATTAACATATATCCATTGAAGCATGTTTATCTAATGGATATTTTGATATTATAGAGATCTAGAATGATCTTAATTATTATGCCAGACAAAAAGTTAAAATGAAGTAATAGTATTGTAAACTAATTTTTCGATTATTTATCTAGAATTAAAAAATTTTTTCCAATTTATGTCATTTTCAGCATGCACTGAGTTGCAACAACAAATAAGCAATCATGTAATAATTAGTGGATATATGCAACTTTATCTGTGTGAACACATGTAAAAAATTAATATGCATCCATTTAAAAGATGTTTATCTGATGGTGTTTGTATTGACTGAAATGATCCTAAAAAAGGTAAGACTTTTTTCCAAATTTATGTAAATTTTTCAGCATGCACTGAGCTCAAACAACAAATAAGCAGTCAGTATAATTTGTGGCTATATACCACTTTATCTGTGTGATACTAGGGGAAATTAACATATATCCTTTAAAGCATGTTATCTGAATGATAAATCTGAATAGGTCTTATTATTATGCCAAGTAAAAGTTAAATTAAGTAAAGATGTAGTTATCACATTATTTAGCCATATTAAAAATAGATTTTTCCCCCCTAATTTTGTGAATTTCAGCAAATACTGAAGCGTGGATTGGTCACTTTATTAGTGTGAAACGTGAAATTAACATTATCCATTGAACAGCATGTTTATCTGAAGTGATAATGTTGATATATATAGAGATCAATAGTCTTAATATTATGCCAGACAAAAAGTTAAATGAAGAATACTATGTTCAACTAATTTTGCAGATTATTTATCTATAATTAAAAATATTTTTCCAAATTTATGTCAATTTTCAGCATGCACTGAGTTGACAACAACAAATAAGCAATCAGTATAATTTAGTTGGATATATGCACTTTAGTTGTGTGAAACGGGAAAAATTAACATATAATCCATTTAAAAGCACGTTTATCTGAATAGATATATTCTGTAAGATCTTAACTATTGGCCAACAAGTAGTTAAAAATTATATTGTTTTGTTTATACAAGTTATTTTTTCAGTATTTTAGCTTACCGAATTCAAAGTAAAGATTTTTTTCCAAATGTTGTCAATTTTCAGCATGCACTGAGTTGACACAACAAATAAGCAATAGTATAATTTAGTGGATAATCAACTTTATCTTGTGTGAAATTAAAAATTATATGCCTCCATTTAAAAGAATGTTTATCTGATGGCTTGTATGGATCTAAATGATCCTAAAAAAAGTAAGACTTTTTTTTCCAATTTATGTCATTTTCCAGCATGCACTGAGCTGAAACAACAAATAAGCATCATAATTTAGTGGATTCAACTTTATCTGTGTGAAACATGTAAAAATTAATATGTAATCTATTTAAAAGAATGTTCTTACTAAATGGGTTTTTATTGATGCTGAAATGATCCTACAAAATAAAAAAAAAATTCCAAATTTAGTGAATTTTCAGCAAGAACTGAGCTAATAACAACCAAATAAGCAGTCAGTATAATTTAGTGATATATGCAACCTTATCTGTGTGAACATATAAAAATTAATTGCATCCATTTAAAGAATGTTTATCTGAATGGCTTTGTATTGATCTGAAGATCCTAAAAAAAGTAAGACTTTTTCCAAATTTATGCAATTTTCAGCAGGCACTTACGCTGATAACAAATCAGCAATCAGTATATATTGTGTATATGCAACTTTAGCTGTGTGAAACGTGAAAATTAACATGTATCCATTTAAAGAATGTTTATCTGAATGGGTTTGTATTGATCTGAAATAATCCTAAAAAAAGAAAGATTTTTTCCGAATAAAAGAGAATTTTTTTTTCCGAATTTATGTGATTTTCCATCATGCACTGAGCTGATAACAACAAATAAGCAGTCAGTGTAATTTGTGGATATATACCCTTTATCTGTGTGAACATGGGAAAATTAACATAATCCATTTAAAAGCATGTTTATCTGAATGGATATAATCTGAATAGGTCTTAATTATTATGCCAGAGAAAAAGTTAAAATTAGTTAGTATGTAAGTATTCACATTATTTAGCCAGAATTAAAAAATAAGATTTTTTTCCCCTATGTGAATTATGTGAATTTTCAGCAAATACTGAGCGTGGATTGTCCACTTTATTAGTGTGAAACGTGAAAATTACATATATCCATTGAAAGCACGTTTATCTGAATGGATATTTTTGATATCCATAGAAGATCTGAAAGAAAAAAAAAATTCTTAATTATTATGGCCAGACAAAAAGTTAAAAATGAAGTAAATAGTTAAGTGACCTAGTTATTCACATTATTTCACAGAATTTAAAAAGGTAAGACTTTTTTCCAATTTATGTCAATTTCAGCATGCACTTAGCTGACTAACAACAAATAAGCAGTCAGTATAATTTGTGATATATACTCCCAGTACTTGTGATATCATGGGAAAATGATACATATATCCATTTTAAAAGCACGTTTATAATTGAATAGATATATTCTGAATTTAGGCCAGTACAAGAAGTTAAATTAAGTAATTGTTTGTTATACTAAGTTTATTCAACATTATTTAACAGATTAAAAGTAGACTTTTTCCAAATTTATGTCAATTTTCAGCATGCACTTACTGATAACAATCATATAATTAGTGGATATTGCCAACTTTAGTTGTGTGAAACTGAATTAACATGTATCCATTTAAAATAATGTTTATCTGAATGGGTTTGTATTGATCTGAAATGATCCTAAAAAGAAAGATTTTTTTCCTAATAAAAGAAAGATTTTTTTTCCGAATTTATATGTGAAATTTTCAGCTGCACTGAAGCTGATAACACAAATAAGCCAAGTCAGTGTAATTTTTGGATATATACCACTTTATCTGTGTGAAACATGTGGAAAATTAACTATATCCATTTAAAAGCATGTTTTATCTGAATGGTATAATCTGAATAGTCTTAATTATTGTGCCAGAGAAAAAGTTAAAATTTAAGTAATAGTATGTTAAACTAAGTTTTATTAGCCAGGATTAAAAAATAAGATTTTTTCCTCCCCTAATTTAATGTAAATTTTCAGCAAGTACGAGCGTGGATTTGTTGTCCATTTATTATGTGAAACGTGAAAATTAATATAATATCCATGAAAAGCATGTTTATCTGAATGGATATATAGTTTTGAATAGGTATTAATTATTAGCCAGACAAAAAGTTAAAATGAAGTACTATATGTTAAACTTAAGTTTTTCACATTATTATCTAGAATTCAAAAAATATTTTTTCCAAATTTATGTCAATTTTCAGCATGCCTGAGCTGACAACAACATATAAGTCAAATCATAAGATATTTAGTAATATATGCAACTTTATCTGTGTGAAACATATAAAAATTAATATGCAATCCATTTAAAAGAATGTTTATCTGAATGGCCTTTGTATTGATCTAATATCCTAAAAAAAGTAAGACTTTTTTCCAATTTTGGCCAATTTTCAGCATGCACGAGCTGACAACCATTAAGCAATCAGTATAATTTAGTGATTATGCAACTTTATCTGTGTGAAACATGTAAAAATTAATATCAATCCATTAAAAATGTTATCTGATGGCTTTTGTAATGATCTGAAATGATCCTAAAAAAAGTAGACTTTTTTCCAAATTTATGCAATTTTCAGCATGCACTAGCTGACAACAACATATAAGCAATCATGTATAATTTAGTGGATATATGCAACTTTATCTGTGTGAAACATGTAAAAATTAATATGTATCTATTTAAAAAGAATGTTTATCTAATGTGGTTTGTATTGATCTGAAATGATCCTAAAAAAATAAAAAAAAAATCCAATTTATGTGAATTTTCAGCATTGCACTGAGCTAAACAACACTAAGCAGTCATATAATTTGTGGATATTGCACTTTATCTGTGTGAACATGTAAAAATTATATCATCCATTTAAAAGAATGTTTCATCTGAATGGTTTGGTATTGATCTGAAATATCCTAAAAAAAGTAAGACTTTTTTCCAAATTTATGTCAATTTTCAGCATACTTCAGCTGGTTAACAACAAATAAAGCATCAGAATAAATTATGGATTATACCACTTTATCTGTGTTTCATGGGAAATTAACATATTCCATTTAAAGCATGTTTATCTGAATGGATATATCTGAATAGGTCTTAATTATTATGCCAGACAAAAAGTTAAAATAAGTAATAGTAATGTGAAACTAAGTTATTCACATTATTAGCCAAATTAAAAATAAGATTTTTTCCCCTAATTTTGGTGCATTTTCACAAGTCTGAGCTGGGATTTGTTCACTTTATTTTGTGTGAAACGTAAATTATATATCCTATAAACATGTTATCTGATGGTATTTATATTATAGAAGAATCTACGATTTAATTAATTATGCTCAACAAAAAGTTAAAATGAAGTAATAGTATGTTAAACTAAATTTTTCAGTTATTTATCTGAATTCAAAAAAATCTTTTTCCAAATTTATGTCATTTTTCAGCATGCACTGAGTTGAAACAACAAATAACAATCAGTATAATTTAGTGGATATATGCACTTTATCTGTGTGAAACATGTAAAAAATTAATATGTATCCATTTAAAAGAATTTTTATCTAAATGGGTTTGTATTGATCTGAAATGGATCCTAAAAATAAAAAAAAATCCAAATTTAGGTGAATTTCAAGCATAAGCAGTCAGTATATATTTGTGGATATATGCAACTTTATCTGTGTGAAAACATGTAAAAAATAATATGCATCCATTTAAAAGAATGTTTATCTGAATGGTTTGTATTGATCTACTGAAATGATCCTAAAAAGTAAGACTTTTTTCCAATTTAGTGAATTTTCACGATGCACTGAGCTGAGACAACAAATAAGCAGTCAGTATAATTTGTGGATATTAACCACTTTATCTGTGTGATCATGGGAAAATTAACATATATCCATTTAAAGCATGTTTATCTGAATGATATAATCTGAATAGGTCTTAATTTATTCCAGACAAAAAGTTAAAATTAAGTATAGTATGTGAAACTAAGTATTCACATTATTTAGCCAGAATTAAAAAAAGATTTTTCCCCCTAATTTATGTGAATTTTCAGCAAGTACTGAGCGTGGATTTGTCATTTTATTATGTGTGAAACGTGAAAATTAATATATATTCCATATAAAAGCATGTTATCTGAATGGATTTTTGATATATATAGAGATCTAATAGATCTTTAATTATTATGCCAACAAAGTTACAATGAAGTAATAGTTTGTTAAACTAATTTTTTCAGATTATTTTATCTAAGAATTAAAAAATATTTTCCAATTTTATGTCAATTTCACATGCACTGAGTTGACAACAAAATAAGCAATCAGTATAATTTAGTGGATATATGCAACTTTTCTGTGTGAAACATGTAAAATTAATATCATCCATTTAAAATAATGTTTATATCTGAATGGGGTTTGTATTGATCTGAAATGATCCTAAAAAAGGTAAGACTTTTTCCAAATTTATGTAAATTTTCAGCATGCACTGAGCTAAAGACACAAATAAGCAGTCAGTATAATTGGTGGCTATATAACCACTTTATCTGGTGTGATACATGGGAAAATTAAACATATATCCATTTAAAGCATGTTTACTGAATGGATATAATCTGAATAGGTCTTAATTATTATGCCAGAGTAAAAGTTTAAAATTAAGTAATAGTATGTAAGTTATTCACATTATTTAGCCAGAATTAAAAAATAAGATTTTTTCCCCCTAATTTATGTGATTTTCAGCAATACTGAGCGTGGATTTGTCACTTTATTAGTGTGAAACGTGAAAATTACAATATCCATTGAAAAGCATGTTTTATCTGAATGGATATTTTGAATATATAGAGATCTAAATAGTCTTAATTTATGCACACAAAAAGTTAAATGAAGTAATAGTAGTTAACTAATTTTTTCAGATTATTTATCTAGAATTAAAAAAATATTTTTCCAAATTTTGTCAATTTTCAGCATGACTGAGTTGACAACAACAAATAAGCAATCAGTATAATTAGTGGATATATGCAACTTTATCTGTGTGAAACATTAAAAATAATATGCATCCATTTAAAAAAGAATGTTTACTGAATGGGTTTGTATTGATCTGAAATGATCCTAAAAAAGGTAAGACTTTTTTCCAAATTTATGTAATTTTCAGCATGCACCTGAGCTAAAACAACAAATAAGCAGTCAGTATAATTTGGGGCTATATACCCACTTTATCTGTGTGATACTGGGAAAATTAACATATATCCATTTAAAGCATGTTTATCTGAATGGATAATAATCTGATAGGTCTTAATTATTATGCCAGTAAAAGTTAAAATAAGTAATAGTATGTAAGTTATTCACATTTTTATCCAGATTAAAAAATAAGATTTTTTCCCCTAATTAGTGAATTTTCAGCAAATCTGAGCGTGGATTTACTTTATTAGTGTGAAACGTGAAAATTAACATTTCCATTGAAAACGCATGTTTATCTAATGGATATTTTGATATATATAGAGATCTAAATAGATCTTAATTATTATGGCCAGACAAAAGTAAAATGAAGTAATAGTATGTTAAACTAAATTTTTTCAGAATTATTTATCTAGAATTAAAAAAATTTTTTTTCCAAATTTATGTCAATTTTCAGCATGCAACTGGTTTGAAACAACAATAAGCATACATATAATTTAGTATTAGTGGATATGCACTTTATCTGTGTGAAACTGTAAAAAATTAATATGTATCCATTTAAAAGAATGTTTTTCTAATGGGTTTGTATTGATCTGAATGATCCTAAAAAAATAAAAAAAAAAAATCCAATTTAATGTGAATTTTCAGCATGCACTGAGCTAATACAACACATAAGCAGTCAGTATATTTAGTGAGATAGCAACTTTATCTGGTGTAAACATGTAAAAATTATATGCATCCATTTAAAAGCATTTTATCTGAATGGGTTTGTATTGATCTGAAATGATCCTAAAAAAGTAAGACTTTTTTCAAATTTATGTCAATTTTCAGCATACTTAGCTGATTAACAACAATAAGCATCAGTAATAATTTAGTGGATATATAACCATTTATCTGTGTGATCATGGGGAAATTACCATATATCCATTTAAAAGCATGTTTATCTGAATGGATATATCTGAAAGTCTTAATTATTATGCGACAAAAAGTTAAAATTAGTAATAGTTGTGAAACTAGTTATTCACATTATTAGCCAGAATTTAAAAATAAGATTTTTTTCCCCCCCTAATTTATGTCAGATTTTCAGCAAGTACTGCAGCGTTGATTTGTCACTTTATTAGTGTGAAACGGTGAAAATTAAATATATATCCATATAAAAGCATGTTATCTGAATGGTTTTTTGATATATATAGAGATCAAATGATCTTAATTATTATGCAAGACAAAATAAATGAAGTAATAGTATTAAAACTAAATTTTTCAGATTATTTATCTAGAATTAAAAAATATTTTTAATTTATGTCAATTTTCAGCATCACTGAGTTGACAACAACATAAGCATCATTAAATTTAGTGGATATATGCAACTTATATCTGTGTTGAAACATGTAAAAAATAATATTATCCATTAAAAGAATGTTTATCTAATGGGTTTTGTATTGATCTGAAATGATCCTAAAAAATAAAAAAAAATCCAAATTTTAATGTGAATTTTCACGCATAAGCAGTCAGTATAATTTAGTGGATATATGCAACTTTACTGTGTGAAACATGTAAAATTAATATGCATCCATTTAAAAAGATGTTTATCTGAATGGGTTTTGTATTGATCTGAAATGATCCGTAAAAAAAGTAAGACTTTTTTCCAAATTTATGTGCAATTTTCAGCATGCACTGAGCTGAGAACAACAATAAGCGTCAGTATAATTTTGTGGATATATACCACTTTATCTGTGGATTCATGGAAAATTAATATATCCATTTAAAAGCATGTTTATCTGATGGATATATCTGAATGGTCTTATTATTATGCAGACAAAAATTTAAATTAAGTAATAGTATGTAACTAGTATTCATTATTTACCAATTAAAACAAAGATTTTTCCCCCTAATTTATGTGAATTTTCACGCAAGTCCTGAGCGTGGATTGTCACTTTATTAGTGTGAAACGTAAAACTTAATATATATCCATAAAAGCATGTTATCTGAATGATGATTTTGAATATATATAGAGATCTAATAGATCTTAATTATTATGCAGACAAAATTTAAAATTACGTAATAGTAGTTAAACTAAATTTTCAGATTATTTATCTAATTAAAAAATATTTTTCCAAATTTATGTCAATTTTCAGCATGCACTGAGTTGACAACAACAAATAAGCAATCAGTATATTTAGTGGATATATGCAACTTTATCTTGTGGAAACATGTAAAAAATTATATGCATCCATTTAAAAAATGTTTATCTGAATGGGTTTGTATTGATCTGAAATGATCCTAAAAAAAGTAAGACTTTTTTCCAAATTTATGTGAATTTTCAGCATGCACTGAGCTAAAACACAAATAAGCAGTCAGTAATAAATGTGGACTATATACCAACTTTATCTGTGTGATACATGGGAAAATTAACATATTCCATTTAAGCATGTTTATCTGAATGGATATAATCTGAATAGGTCTTAATTATTAGCCAGAGTAAAAAAGTTAAAATTAAGTATAAGTATGTAAGTTATTCACATTATTTAGCCAGATAAAAAAAGTTTTTCCCCCTATTTTATGTGATTTTTCAGCAAATACTGAGCGTGGATTTGTCACTTTATTAGTGTGAAACGTGAAAATTAACATATATCCATTGAAAGCAGTTATCTGAATGGATATTTTGATATATATGAGATCTAAATAGATCTTAATTATTATGCCAGACAAAAAGTTACAATGAAGTATAGTATGTTAAACAAATTTTTAGATTATTTATCTGAATTAAAAAATATTTTTCCAAATTTATGTCAATTTCAGCATGCACTATGACAACAACAAATAGAATCATTAATTTAGTGGATATATGCAACTTTTATCTGTGTGAACATGTAAAAAATTAATATGCATCCATTTAAAAGAATGTTTATCTGAATGGGTTTGTATTGACTGAAATGATCCTAAAAAAGGTAAGACTTTTTTCCAAATTTAGTAAATTTTCAGCATGCACTGAGCTAGAACACAAATAAGCAGTCGTATATTTTGTGGCTATATACCACTTTATCTGTGTGTACATGGGAAATTACATATATCCATTTAAAGCATGTTTATTGAATGGATATAATCTGAATAGGTCTTAATTATTAGTGCAGAGTAAAAGTTAAAAAAATTAAGTAATGTATGTAGTTTATTCACATTATTTAGCCAGAATTAAAAAATAAGATTTTTTCCCCTAATTATGTGAATTTTCAGCAATACTGAGCGTGGATTTGTCACTTTATTATTGTGAAACGTGAAAATTAACATTATCCTTGAAAAGCATGTTTATACTGATGGATATTTTGATATATATAGAGATCTAAATAGATCTTAATTATTATGCCAGAAAAAAGTTAAAATGAGTAATAGTATGTTAAACTAAATTTTCAGATTATTTATCTAGAATTAAAAAAAATATTTTTTTCCAAATTTATGTCAATTTTCAGCATGCCTGAGTTGACAACAACAAAGCAATCAGTATAATTTAGTGGATATATGCAACTTATCTGTGTGAAACATGTAAAAATTAATATGCATCCATTTAAAAGAATGTTTATCTGAATGGGTTTTGTATTGATCTGAAATGTCCTAAAAAAGGTAAGACTTTTTTTCCAAATTTATGTAAATTTTCAGCATGCACTGAGCTAAGAACACACAAATAAGCAGTCTAGTATATTTGTGGCTATATACACTTTATCTGGTGTGATACTGGGGAAATTAACATATATCCATTTAAAGCATGTTTATCTGAATGGATATAATCTGAATAGGTCTTAATTATTATGCCAGAGTAAAAGTTAAATTAAGTAATAGTATGTAAGTTTTCACATTATTTAGCCAGAATTAAAAAAATAAGATTTTTTTCCCCCTAATTTTATGTGAATTTCAGCAAATACTGAGCGTGGATTTGTCACTTTATTAGTGTGAAACGTGAAAATTAACATATTCCATTAAAAGCTGTTTATCTGAATGGATATTTTGATATATAGAGATCTAAATAGATCTTAATTATTATGCCAGACAAAAAGTTAAAATGAAGTAATAATGTAAACTAACTATTTTGCAGATTATTTATCTAGATTAAAAAAATTTTTCCAAATTTATGTCATTTTCAGCATGCACGAGTTGACAACAACAATAAGCAATCAGTATATTTTATGGATATATGCAACTTTATCTGTGTAAAACTGAAAAAATTAATATGCATCCATTTAAAAGAATGTTTTCTGAATGGCTTTGTATGATCTGAAATGATCCTTAAAAAGTAGACTTTTTTCCAAATTTATGTCATTTTTCACATGCAGTTAGCTGATACAATCAGTATAATTTAGTGGGATATTGCAACTTTAGCTGTGTGAAACGTGAAAATTACATATATCCATTAAAAGAATGTTTATCTGAATGGCGTTTATTGATCTGAAATGATCCTAAAAAAAGTAAGACTTTTTCCAAATTTATGTCAATTTTCAGCATCATTGACTGACACAACAAAATAGCATCAGTATAATTTAGTGGTATGCAACTTTACTGTGTGAAACGTAAAAACATGTAAAAAATTATGTGCTCCCTTAAAGAATGTTTATCTGAATGGCTTTGTATGATCTGAATGATCCTAAAAAAAGTAAGACTTTTTTCTAATTTATGTCAATTTTCAGCAGCACTTAGCTGTGATTACAACAATAAGCAATCATTATATTTAGTGGGTATATGCACTTTAGTTGTGTGAAACGGGAAAATTACATATATCCATTTAAAAGCACGTTTAATAGAATAGATATTCTGAAAAGATCTTAACTATTATGCCAGACAAAAAGTTAAAATGAAGTAATAGTATGTGAAACTAAGTTATTCACATTATTTAGACAGAATTTAAAAAGTAAGACTTTTTTCCAAATTTATGTCAATTTTCAGCATGCACTTAGCTGATAACAACAAATAAGCAGTCAGTATAATTTGTGGCTATATACCACTTTATCTGTGTGATACATGGGAGAATTAACATATATCCATTTAAAGCATGTTTACCTGAATGGATATAATCTGAATAGGTCTTAATTATTATGCCAGAGTAAAAGTTAAAACTAAGTAATAGTATGTAAGTTATTCACATTATTTAGCCAGAATTAAAAAAATAAGATTTTTTCCCCCTAATTTATGTGAATTTTCAGCAAATAACTGAGCGTGGATTTGTCACTTTATTAGTGTGAAACGTGAAAATTACATATATCCATTGAAAAGCATTTTTATCTGAATGGATATTTTGATATATATGAGATCTAAATAGATCTTATTATTATGCCAGACAAAAGTTAAAATGAAGTAATACTATGTTAAACTAAATTTTGCAGATTATTTATCTAGAATTAAAAAAATATTTTTCCAAATTTTTATGTCAATTTTCAGCATGCACTGAGTTGACAGCAACAAATAAGCAATCATATAATTTGTGGATATATGCAACTTTAGTTGTGTGAAACGGGAAAATTAACATATATCCATTTAAAAGCACGTTTATATGAATAGATATATTCTGTAAGATCTTAACTATTAGGCAGACAAGTAGTTAAAATTAAGTAATTGTTGTTACTAAGTTATTCTTTTCATTATTTAGACAGAATTTAAAAGTAGACTTTTTTCCAAATGTATGTCATTTCATCAGCATGCACTGAGTTGACAACAACAAAAGCAATCAGTATAATTTAGTGGATATTATGCACTTTATCTGTGTGAAACATGTAAAAATTAATATGCATCCATTTAAAGAATGTTTATCTGAATGGCTTTGTATTGATCTGAAATGATCCTAAAAAAAGTAAGACTTTTTCCAAATTTATGTCAATTTTCCAGCATGCACTGAGCTGAACACAACAATAAGCATCAGTTAATTTAGTGATCTGCAACTTTCTGTGTGAAACATGTAAAAAATTAATATGTTATCTATTTAAAAGATGTTTATCTAATGGGTTTTATTGATCTGAATGATCCTAAAAAAAATAAAAAAAAAAAATCCAAATTTATGTGAATTTTTCAGCATGCACTGAGCTAATAACAACAAATAAGCAGTCAGTATATTTAGTGGATTATGCAACTTTATCTGTGTGGAAACTATAAAAAATTAATATGCCCATCATTTAAAAGAATGGTTTATCTGAACTGCTTTGTATTGATCTGAAATGTCCTAAAAAAGTAGACTTTTTTCCAAATTTATGCCATTTTCAGCATGCACTTAGCTGATAACAAATAAGCAATCGTATAATTAGTGGATTAGCAACTTTAGCTGTGTGAACGTGAAAATTAACATGTATCCATTTAAAAGATGTTTATCTGAATGGGTTTGTATTGATCTGAAAATAATCCTAAAAAAAGAAAGATTTTTTTCCGAATAAAAGAAAGATTTTTTTTCCGAATTTATGTGAATTTTCAGCATGCACTGAGCGATAACACACATAAGCAGTCAGTGTATTTGTGGATATATACCACTTATCTGTGTGACACATGGGAAAATTAACATATATCCATTTAAAAGCATGTTTATCTGAATGGATTAATCTGAATAGGTCTTAATTATTATGCCAGAGAAAAGTTAAAATTAAGTAATAGTATGTAATTATTCACATTATTTAGCCAGAATTAAAAAATAAAGATTTTTTCCCCCTATTTGAATATGTGAATTTTCAGCAAATACTGAGCGTGGATTTGTCACTTTATTATTGTGACGTGGAAATTACATATATCCATTAAAAGCACGTTTATCTGATGGATATTTTGATATACATAGAGATCTGAATAGATCTTAATTATTATGCCAGACAAAAAGTTAAAATGAGTAATAGTATGTGAACTAAGTTATTACATTATTTAGACAGAATTTAAAAAAGACTTTTTTCCAAATTTATGTCAATTTTCAGCATGCACTAGCTGATAACAACAAATAAGCATTCATATAATTTGTGATATATACCACATTATTGTGTGATTACATGGGAAAATTAACATATATCCATTTAAAAGCACGTTTTAATGAATAGATATATTCTGAATAGGCCAGACAAGAGTTAAAATTAAGTAATTGTTTTGTTTATACTAAGTTATTCACATTATTTAGACGAATTTAAAAAGTAAGACTTTTTTCCAAATTATGTCAATTTTCAGCATGCACTTAGCTGATAACAATCAGTATAATTTATGGTATTGCAACTTTAGTTGTGTGAAAACGTGAAAATAACATGTACCCATTTAAAAGAATGTTTATCTGAATGGGTTTGTATTGATCTGAAATGATCCTAAAAAAAGAAAGATTTTTTTCCTAATAAAAGAAAGATTTTTTTCCGATTATGTGAATTTTCAGCATGCACTGAGCTGATAACAACAATAAGCGTCAGTGTAATTTTTGATATATACACTTTATCTGTGTGAAACATGGAAAATTAAACATATATCCATTTAAAAGCATGTTTATTCTGAATGGATATAATCTGTAGGTCTTATTATTGTGCAGAGAAAAAGTAAAATTAAGTATAGTAATGTTAAACTAAGTTTATTTGCCAGATTTAAAAAAATAAGATTTTTTCCCCTAATTTATGTAAATTTCCAGCAATACTGAGCGTGATTTGTCACTTTATTAGTGGTGAAAGTAAAATTATATTATCCATTGAAAAGCATTTTTATCTGAATGGATATAGTTTGAATAGGTATTAATTATTATGCCAGACAAAAAGTTAAATAAGTAATAGTATGTTTAAACTAAGTTTTTCACATTATTTATCTAGAATTAAAAAAATATTTTTCCAAATTTTGTCAATTTTCAGCATGCACTGAGCTGACAACAACATATAAGCATCAGTATATAGTGATATATGCAATTTATCGTGTGAAACATATAAAATTATATGCATCCATTTAAAAGAATGTTTTCTGATGCTTTGTATTGATCTGAAATGATCCTAAAAGTAAGACTTTTTTCCAAATTATGCCAATTTTCAGCATGCACTGAGCTGACAACAACTATAAGCATCATAATAATTTAGTGGATATATGCAACTTTATCTGTGTGAAACTGTAAAAATTAATATGCATCCATTTAAAAAGAATGTTATCTGAATGGCTTTGTAGTATGATCTGAAATGATCCTAAAAAAAGTAAGACTTTTTCCAAATTTATGCCAATTTTCAGCATGCACTGAGCTGACAACAACATAAAGCAATCAGTATAATTTAGTGGATATATGCCTTTTCTGTGTGAACATGTAAAAATAATATGTATCTATTTAAAGAATGTTTATCTAAATGGGTTTGTATGATCTGAAATGATCCTAAAAAAATAAAAAAAAATCCAATTTATGTGAATTTCAGCAGCACTGAGCTAATAACAACACATAGCTTCAGTATAATTTAGTGGTATATGCAACTTTATCTGTGTGAAACATGTAAAAATTAATATGCATCCATTTAAAAGAATGTTTATCTGAATGGGTTTGGTATTGATCGAATGATCCTAAAAAAAGTAAGACTTTTTTTCCAAATTTATGTCATTTTTCAGCATACTTAGCTGATTACACAAATAAGCATCAGAATAATTTAGTGGATATACCACTTTATCTGTGTGATTCATGGGAAAATTACATATATCCATTTAAAGCATGTTTATCTGAATGGATATAATCTGAATAGGTCTTATTATTATGCCAACAAAAAGTTAAAATTAAGTATAGTATGTGAAACTAAGTTATTCACATTATTTACCCAGAATTAAAAAATAAGATTTTTCCCCTAATTTATGTGAATTTTCAGCAAGTACTGAGCGTGGTTTGTCACTTTATTTGTGAAACGTGAATTAATATATCCATTAAAGCAGTTTATCTGAAGGATATTTTGATATATATAGAGATCTAAATAGATCTTAATTATTATGCCAACAAAAGTTAAAATGAGTAATAGTATGTTAAACTAAATTTTTCAGATTATTTATCTAGAAATTAAAAAAATATTTTTCCAAAATGTTATGTCAATTTTCAGCATTGCACTGATGTTGACAACAAACAATAAGCCATCAGTATAATTTAGTGGATATATGCAACTTTATCTGTGTGAAACATGTAAAAAATTAAATGCATCCATTTAAAGATGTTACTGAAATGGGTTTGTATTGATCTGAAATGATCCTAAAAAGGTAAACTTTTTTCCCAATTTATGTAATTTTCAGCATGCACTGAGCTAAGAACAAAATAAGCAGTCCAGTATAATTTGTGGCTATATACCACTTATCTGTGGGATACATGGGAAAATTAACATATATCCATTTAAGCATGTTAGCTGAATGGAATTAATCTGAAAGGTCTTAATTATTATGACCAGAGTAAAAGTTAAATTAAGTATAGTATGTAGTTATTCACATTTTTAGCCAGAATAAAATAAAGATTTTTTCCCCTCTATTTATGTGAATTTTCAGCAAAACTGAGCGTGGATTTGTCCTTTATTAGTGTGAACGTGAAAATTAACATATATCCATTGAAAGCATGTTATCTGAATGGATTTTTTGATATATATAGAGATCTAAATAGATCTTAATTATTATGCCAGGACAAAATTTAAAATGAAGTAATAGATGTTAACTAATTTTTCAGATTATTTATCTAGAATTAAAAAAATATTTTTCCAAATTTATGTCATTTTCAGCATGCACGGAGTTACAACAACAATAAGTCAATCAGTATAATTTAGTGGATATATGCAACTTTATCTGTGTGAAACATGTAAAAAAAATTAATAGCATCTCCATTTAAAAGAATGTTTATCTGATGGGTTTGTATTGATCTGAAATGATCCTAAAAAAGGTAAGACTTTTTCCAAATTTATGTAAATTTTCAGCATGCACTGAGCAAGAACAACAAATAAGCGTCTTATAATTTTGGGCTATATTCCAACTTTATCTGTGTGATACATGGGAAAATTAACATATTCCATTAACAGCATGTTTATCATGATGGATATATCTGAATAGGTCTATTATTATGCCAGAGTAAAGTAAAATTAAGTAATAGTATGTAAGTTTATTCACATTATTTAGCCAGAATTAAAAATAAAGATTTTTTCCCCCTAATTTTGTTGAATTTTCAGCAATACTGAGCGTGGATTTGTCACTTTATAGTTGCAACGTAAACATTAACATATATCCTTGAAAAGCATGTTTATCTGATGGATTTTTTGATATTATTAGAGATCTAAATAGATCTAATTATTGTCCAGACAAAGTTAAATGAGTAATATAATGTTAAACTAATTTTTCAGATTATTTATCTAGAATTAAAAAATATTTTTCCAAATTTATGTCATTTTAGCATGCACTGAGTTGACACAACATAAAATAGCATCATTATAATTTAGTGGATATGCAAACTTTATCTGTGTGAAAATGTAAAAATTAATATGTATCATTTAAAAGATGTTTTATCTAAATGGGTTTGTATTGCTCTGAAAATTATCCTAAAAAATAAAAAAAAAAAAAATCCAAATTTATGTGACATTTTCAGCATTCACCTGAGCTAATAACAACACATAAGCAGTCAGTATACTTAGTGGATTATGCAACTTATCTGTGTGAAACATGTCAAAATTAATATGCCTCCATTAAAGAATGTTATCTGATGGCTTTTGTATTGATCTAAATGATCCTAAAAAGTAAGACTTTTTTCCAAATTTATGTCAATTTTCAGCACAGTTAGCTAAAGAAACAAAAAATGAGTATAATTAGGGATCTATAGCAACTTTAGCTGTGTGAACGTGAAAATTAACATGTATCCATTTAAAAGCAATGTTTATCTGAATGGCTTTGTATTGATCTGTAATGATCCTAAAAAAAGTACGACTTTCCTCCAAATTTATTCAATTTTCAGCATGCCTGAGCGTACAACACACAATACATCAGTATAATTTATTGCATTTGGCAACTTTATCTGTGTGAAACAATGTAAAAAATTAATATGCATCCATTTAAAAGAATGTTTATCTGAATGGCTTTGTTTGATCTGAATGATCCTAAAAAAAGTAAGACTTTTTTCCAAATTTATGTCAATTTTCAGCATGCACTTAGCTGATAACAATCAGTATAATTTAGTGGATAAATGCAACTTTAGCTGTGTGAAACGTGAAAATTAACATATATCCATTTAAAAGAATGTTTATCTGAATGGCGTTGTATTTATCTGAAATGATCCTAAAAAAAGTAAGACTTTTTTCCAAATTTATGTCAATTTTCAGCCATATTAATTTTTTAAATGTCTCACAAGATAAGTGGCATATCCAATAAATATAACTGATGCTTATTGTTGTTGTTCAGCTCAGTGCATTGCTGATCTTGACATAAATTTGGAAAAAAGTTCTACTTTTTTTTGGATCATTCAGATCAATACAAAGCCCTTCAGATAAAAATTCTTTTGAATGGATACATGTTAATTTCACGTTTTCACACAGCTAAAAGTGCATATATTTCACTAAATTATACTGATTGTTATCAGATAAGGCATGCTGAAAATTGGACATAAATTGGAAAAAAGGTCTACTTTTTAAATTCTGTCTAAATAATGTGAATAACTTACATATATTACTTAATTTTAACTTTTATCTGGGCATGCATTGAGCTGACACAACAAATAAGCATCGAGTATATTTAGTGGCTATGCAACTTATCTGTGTGAAAACTAAAAAAACAGTAAAAAATTAATATGCAGGGTCCATTTAAAAGACATGTTTATCTGAAGGCTTTGTATTGGTCTGAAAATGATCCTACAACAAAGTAGACTTTTTTCCAAATTTATGTCAATTTCAGCATCACTTAATGATTAACAACAAATAAGCAATCAGTATAGATTTAGTGGGTATATGCAACTTAGTGTGTGGAAACGGGAAATTAACACATATATCCCATTTAAAAGCACGTTTATATGAATAGATATATTCTGAAAGATCTTACTATTGGGTTGATTTCAAGGCTTCCAGAGACTGTAACCCATCACCTTGTCTTTAATCCAGGGTGCTGCTCACCCACCCAAACAGGGGCAAGGTACTGGCGGCATATCCCTCTTCTCTCAGTGGGCTGGGGGGCTCCTGGGCCATCGCTTTGGCCCCAGCCAACTTGGAGTCCGATGAGACCCCCGATTCCAGGCCATTAGCCTTCCATCGTCACTGTACGCTGGAACTTTTTAAAAAGGGCCGCCCTGCACAGTTGAGGAGCAGAAGAAAAGGTCGATGACATCTGGTATTCCCAGTCGGTCTACCTCTCCAGGTACGGTGACCAGGCCTGCACCTGCTTGGTCTCAATGCAGACAGGATCAGGTGCCATTTGGGCGTGTGGCCATGGGCCATTTTGGCCTTTCCTCATGGTGATTTTAAGTGCGAGGCCAGGAGACTTTACCATACCGCTCACTGAGCCTGACCCGACTACACAGCCTTATCATCAGCTACCCGCAGAGCCTAATCCCCTAGCCTCACTGGCCAAATCTCTGTAGCTGATTTAATGGTTCCAATCTACCCCCAGCAAGGGGGAAGAGGACTCTATCATCAAGTTGGGGATAGAATCCTCCATTCAAGCGCATCCGGACTGTTACCTCAATTTTACTAATCAGGGATCGCTCGCTCACCCACCAACAGGGGAAGGACTCGGGGAGTATCCACTCTTCTCTCTCAGCGTGGCTAGGGGGATCCGGTGCAGACTGCTGTTGGCCCCAGCCATCTTGGAGTCACGAATGGAGCCCCCGATCTTCAAGGCCATTCCTTTAACTCGGTACTGTACGATGGCCATACCATTCCTCTCCTTTAACAGAGCCTGCCAGTTTGAGGAAAAAGCAGAAGAAAAGTCTATACACGGTATTCCATTGGTCTCCATCCAGGTACGGACTGACAACTGATTGGCTTCCAATGTCAGAACAGATCAGGTGCATTTGTGGCTGGTGTGGCCTGGGCCATTGGCATTTCCCTCTGAGCTATTTTAAGGCAGACAGCGCTTTCCACCCTCCCCGCTACAATGAAGCCTTGGGAAGCCGCTACCCACCAGCCTGTGGCATGGCGGCTCCTACTCCCTCAGCCAAAAAGGCTCTAGAATCCCCTCCAGGCCAGTGGGGCCTAGATACTTCCATCTGGCTTGATGTCAAGGCATCCAGAGACTGTAACCCAACCTTTCACTGTCTTTCCAATCCAGGGACTGCTGCTCACACACAAAACAGGGGCAAGTACGGGGTTCTTCCCAGCTGGCGGGGGGTTCCCCTAATTCTTGCCTGTTTGCTGAGTTTTTTTTTTTTTTTTTTGGATATGGAGTGCTGTTTATGGCCCCCAGCCATCTTTGGATTCCGATGAGCCCCCGATCTTCACAGGCCACATTCTTCCTCATCGTCATGTCACGCTGGGACACCTTTTTAAAAGCCTGCCACGAGTTGAGTGGACAGCAGAACGAAAAGGTCTGATGACCAGGTATTCCCAGTGGTCTCCCATCCAGGTACTGACCAGCGCACTTGCTTGGGCCTCCAATGTCAGGACAGGATCAGGTGCATTTGGGCTGGTGTGCCATGGGCCATTGGCCTTTCCTCTGAGCTGATTTTAAGGCAGACAGAGACTTCACCCACTCCCCGCTACACGAAGCCTTGGAACGCCGCATCCCCACCACAGCCTGTTGTGGAATGGGGCTCCTCTACCCTCCAGCCAAAAAGAGGATCTTACTTCCCCCTCCATCCATGGGGGGGGGGGCCTAGATATTTCCTCTGGGTCTGATTTCAAGGCATCCAGAGGACTGTATACCCATTCACGTATTTCAATCCAGGGATGCTCAGCTACAACCACCAAACAGGGCAATGTCATGGGGGGATCCCTTCTTCTTGCAGCTGGGCAATTGGGGGATCCTGGGCAGTGACTTTGGCCCCCAGTCCATCCTTGGATGTCCCGATGAGCCCCCCGATCTTCACAGGCCATTCCTCTTCCACGTCCTGTACGCTGGAACCTTTTTAAAACCTGCCAGTTGAGGAAGCAGAAGAAAAGGTCTATGAACACCTGGTATTCCCAGTTGGTCTCCCATCCCAGGTGCCAGCCTGCACCGCTGGCTTCCATGTCAGACAGGAATCAGGTGCATTGGGCTGGTGGGCCAGGGGCCATTGGCCTTTCCCTTCTGAGCTGATTTTAAGCAGCCAGAGAATTTCACCCACTCCCGGTACACGAAGCATTGGAGCCGCCACAGCGACAAGGGGGTCTCCCTCAGCCAAGAAGCTCTTACCCAGCAGGGTAGATTTCAGCTGATTCAAGTAAGACACCGTCTCAAATCGGGCAGCACAGCGTGCAGGGTCTCTACCTCCAGCCAAAAGAGCTCTTACTTCCCCCTCTCAGACCATGTGGGCCTGATATTCCTCGGGTTATTTCAAGGCATCAGAGACTGTAACCCATTACCTGTATTCATCCAGGAGATGGGCTCACCCACCAAACAGGGGACCAAGGTCCTGGGGGGTCTACCTCTTATCTCGACTGGGCTGAGGGGAACTGGGCAGCTGCTGTGGGCCCCAGCCATCTTGGATTGTCCGATGAGCCCCCGAATCTTACAGGCCATCTATCCATGTCCTTGTTACGATGGAACCTTTTAACATCCATTTAAAAGAATGTTTATCTGAATGGCTTTGTATTGATCTGAAATGATCCTTAAAAAAGTAAGACTTTTTTCCAAATTTATGTCAATTTTCAGCATGCACTTAGCTGATAACAACAAATAAGCAATCAGTGTAATTTAGTGGATATATGCAACTTTAGTTGTGTGAAACGGGAAAATTAACATATATCCATTTAAAAGCACGTTTATATGAATAGATATATTCTGAAAAGATCTTAACTATTAGGCCAGACAAGAAGTTAAAATTAAGTAATTGTTTGTCATACTAAGTTATTCACATTATTTAGACAGAATTTAAAAAGTAAGACTTTTTTCCAAATGTATGTCAATTTTCAGCATGCACTGAGCTGACAACAACAAATAAGCAGTCAGTATAATTTGTGGATATATACCACTTTATCTGTGTGATACATGGGAAAATTAAGATATATCCATTTAAAGCATGTTTATCTGAATGGATATAATCTGAATAGGTCTTAATTATTATGCCAGAGAAAAAGTTAAAATTAAGTAATAGTATGTAAGTTATTCACATTATATTATCCAGGATCCCCTCTGCCCAGCCGAGAGAAGAGGGAGACCCCCCAGGACCTTGTCCCTGTTTGGTGGGTGAGCAGCATCCCTGGATTGAAAGTACAGGTGAATGGGTTACAGTCTCTGGATCCTTGAAATCAGACCAGAGGAAATATCTAGGCCCCATGGCTGGAGGGGGAGTAAGAGCC
>JAACNH010002347.1:0-41412 GCA_019447015.1 Hymenochirus boettgeri
AATACGTACACGTGGCATCAGACCCTCTATACATATCATGAAACGTTCCGTGCATCAGTAACCCTGCTCTACGATCTATTGTTCTAATACGTATCAGTGCATCGTACCTCTATACGTATCTATTGTTTATATATGTATCAGTTGCCTCAGTAACCCTCTATACGTATCTATTGGTATAATCTTATCAGGCATCAGTATCCCTCATACGTAATCTAATGTTTATAATGCATATCAGAGTGCATCATTACCCTTATATGTATCTATTGTTATAAAGTATCAGTTGCATCAGTATCCCTTCTATACGTATCTATTGTTATAATACGTTCAGTGCTCAGTATCTTATAACGTATCTATTGTTTAATACGATACAGGTATCAGTTCCAAACCAATGTTATAACCGTTCGATCTAACATTATACATACGTAATCGTTATAATTAGTATCAACCGATAAATACATGTAAACGCAGAGTTGTACCCTCTATACGTATGCTATTGCTATACATAGTATCAGGCACCTATCCCTCTATAGTATCTATTGTATAATATACGTATCAGTGTCATCAGATACCCTTATAGTATCGATTGTTTAAATCGTATCAGTGCACCATAGACGTAACCTTATACGATCTATCGTTATATGCTATCAGTGTCATCAAACGTAGTCCCTATATACGTATCTATGTTTAAATACGTATCAGTGCATCAGTATCCCTCTATAGTAATCTATTGTTATAAGTACGTTCAGCGCAATCAGTATCCTCTCTATAAGATCTATGTTATACATATCAGTCGTATCAGTTTGTATTCAGTATCACCTAGTACGTATCTATTGGTTATAATCGTATCAGTGTATCGTACCTCTATAGTATCTATTGTTATAATACTATCATGCTATCAGTAACCCTGCTTAACGTATCTATTGTTATAATACGTTCTTCCTAAGGATTGTTAGATGCATCAGTATCCCTTCATACGATCTTATTGTTCTATACGTATCACATATCTTGGTAACCCCTATACGTATCTATTGTTATAATACTATCCGTGGATCAGTTCACCTCTATACATATCTATTGTCTAATACGTATCAGTGTATCAGCTAACCTCTATATTCTATTGTATTAGTATACCAAATAACTAATGTATCAGTAAACTCTTATTACGGACTATTGTATAAACTACTCAGTTCTCAGCCTCATACGTATCTATGCAATCAGTCTCCCTCATATGCGATCTATTGTTATAATCCGTCTCAGTGTATCAGTATACATCTATACATATCATTGATAATCGTATCATGTATCAGTAACCCTCTATACGATAGTGTTTTTAATAGTACAGTGACAGACATTCGTATGTATACTATTTTAATATACAGTGATCGTATCTGCTTCTATGTAAATACGTATATGCACGTCCCTCATGCGTAAATGCAATCAGTGATATCCTCTATAGCGTATCTATTGTTACTAATAACGTATCAGTGCTGATCAAGTTACTTCTATACTGTATCTATTGTTCTAATAGTATCAGTGCACCAGTATCCCTCTATACGTAATCTATGTTATAATTACGTACATTGCACCATATTCCCTCTATACCGGTATCTATTGTATAATACGTATCAGTGCACTGCCCTCTATACGTATCTATGTTATAGAATATTCTTTCAGTTGCACCATACTATAGTATCTGTTCCGTCGTCATTAAGCTTATACGTTCTATTGGATAATACGTATCAGTGACAGTATCCCTCTATACGTATCTATTGTTATACATCGTATCAGTGCATCCCTGCCCCCTATTACTTATCTATTGCGTTTTAATACGAATCAGTCAATCAGTACCATCTATACGTATCTCTTGTTTACATATCAATCATGCATCAGTTATCCCTATAGTACTATGTATATACGTATATGTTAGTAATTATGCTATTTTTTTATCAGTGTATCAACCCTTATACTGTAATTATTTTATTAATACGTATCATGTGCACGTCACCTCTATACATTCTATTTAAACGTAATCAGTGCATCAGCTAACCTCTCTACGTATCTATTGTAAATCTCAGTATAGTACCATCGATACTTCATGGTAATACAATCAGATCAGTACCATCTATACATTCTATTGTTATAATACTGTATTCGTGTATCAGTAACCATCAACATATATCGTTATAACATATAGGTATCGTAACCTATAGTTATATGGATAGACATATCAGTGCATCAGTACCTCTATACGTATCTATTGTTATAATAGCATATCCAGGCATCAGTAAACTTACTACTATTGGATAATGTATCATGATCTAACATCTAACACCGTTTATAATACGTATCAGTGATCAGTCCCGTCTATACCGTACTATTGTGATAATACGTATCAGTGCATCAGTAAACTCGAATACGAGTTAAATAGATCAGACCAGACCACAGACGAAAATCTATTGTGATAATGAGTAAGATACAAATCCCCTATAACGTATCTATTAGCTATAATACGTATCAGTGCATCACGTAGTCCTCTCGTACTATTAGGATCAGTATCTCAATATCTGTATATACGTAGAAGTGATCGTATACTAGTACTAGAATCGTCAGGTTCCATATCCCTCTAATAGTACTATTGTTATAAATCTGCCGGTACAGTGTATCCCTCGTATCCGTATCTATTGTTATAATACAATTGTATCGTCCCTAGTCTATGTATGTTATATACAACTGCAGTACCTATAACGTATCATTTTATAGCGTTCTTATAACTCTTTGCTATGAGACTAACATCAGTATCTATAGCATCAAACACAGTTGCTCGACCCTCTATTACGTATCTATTGGTTCTAGCATACGCTATCGGTGCTAATCAGTATCCCTCTATCGTATCTAATGTTATATATGATACAGTGCTATCAGTAACCCTCTATACGATCTATGTTTATACGTATCAGTGCAAATCAGTATCCCCTCATACGATCTATTTTTCATAATACTTATCAGTGTATCAGTACCCTCTATGGTATCTATTGTTAAATACGTATCAGTGCACTCATATGCCGTCCTATACGTTCTATTGTTATTAATACGTATCAGTCTAACCAGTACCCTCTATACGTATCTATTGTTATAATACGTATCAGTGCACTCAGTGTATCCCCTTAACGTATCTAATTGTTAATACTAAGTCACCAGTATCATACCTCTTATAGTAATCTATGTATAAATACATACCAGTGTACCAGTCCCTGGTATACTATTCTATGTCTCTATTACGTTATGCACATAACCTACGTATCTAGTAAACGTATCAGGCTAACCAGTGTCCTATACGTATCTATTGTTATCTATACAGTATCAGTGTTTGGACAGTATCCCTCATACGTATCTATTTTTATAATACGTACAGTGTAATCATAAACCATCTATACGTATCTATGGTTATAATCGTATCAGTGTATCAGTAACCCTCTATACGTCATCATTTTTATATACGTACAGTGTTCAGTATCCCTCTATACGTATCTAATTGTTAGAATACGTACAGTGTATCATTACATACGTGTTAAATTACGTATAAGTCCGTACCTCTAACGATCTATTGTTATAATACGATCAGTGTATCAGTAACCCTCTATACAGTATACTACTTGTTATAATAACGAGTCCGTATATCAGTATCCATCTATCAACGTATCAGTGTATACTTAATACTATCAGTGTACATATCCCTCTATGTACTATTGTATAATACGTATCAGGTATCAGTAACCACTCTATACGTATCATTGTATGTATCAATCAGTCTCATACGTATGCATTTATATAACGCGTATCTCTAGTGTTAATACGTAGTCCGTGTATCAGTAACCCTCTAGCTACGTACTATGTTATAATCCGTATCAGGGTATTCCCTCTATATTATCTATTGTTATAATACGTATCCAGTGTATCAGTAACCCCTATACGTATCTATGTTATAATACGTATCGTGTTCATACCCTCTATGTATCTATTGTATAATAACCGTCTATCAATACCTCTATAGTATCTATTGTTAAATCTATCAGTGTATCCCCTCTAATATGTTCTAGGTTATATACGTATCAGTGTACATCCCCTCTTGTATCTATTGTATCAGTACGTATCAGTGATCCCCCTATAGTATCTATTTTTATCATACGTATCATGTATCCCTCTATATGTACTATTGTTTAATAACGTATCAGTGTATCCCCTCTAATATGTATCTATTGTTATAATACGTACAGTGTATCCCCTCTATATGTAATCTATTTTATTAACGTATCAGTGTATCCCCTCTATATATCGACTATTGTTATAAATTTATAATAATAATTTCCCCTCTCAGGTTACTGGGGGAAAGGTTTAATAAGACATTTCCATCTAAGTACTGACATTATTATGACTTTTCTTTGTTTTGTTTTTCATTGGTCTGTATCTTATTCACGACACGGCCAATGGTCATGCACGCTCACACTGGATATCTTAAAGGCAGGTATACCCATCACTCCTGTTTATTTTTCTGTTGTAATTTCCTACTGTAAGTGGTTGTCCCCTCCTTTGAAGGTCATCAGTAGTGCCATGTATAAACTACATCCTGTATAATCTGTATTGTTATAATGTCCCTCAGTGTTCCCCCGTGGACCTATATAAATAAACATATACGACATACTGTAAATATCGTATTGTTATAATTACAGCGCTGCGTACCCAGTGGCGCTATAAATAAACATTACCTACTCGCTATACTCTGTATTGTTATAAATGTACAGACGCTGTTGTACCCAAGTGGCGCTATATAAATCATTAAACATACATACATACATCGTATGTTATTTGTATTCAGGGCTGTACCCAAGGCGCTATATCAATATACATACTGTATAATCTGTATTGTTTAAATGTAACAGCGCTGTGTACCCAAGTGGCGCTTATAAATAAATATACATACATACTTAATCTGTTTGTTAGAATGTACAGCTGTGTAGCCCAAGGGCGCATATAATAAACATATACTCATCTGTATAATCTGTATTGTTTATAATGTCACGCGATGTACCAAGTGGCGTTTCTATATAATAACATATACTACATACTGTATAACTGTATTGTTATAATTACAGCGCTGTGTCTCCAAGTGGCGCTATATAAATAAACATATACATACATACTGTATAATCTGTATGTGTTATAATGTACAGCGCTGTGTCCCAAGTGGCGCTATATAATTAAACATATACATACTGTAATATCTGTATTGTTATAATGTACACAGCGCGGCGAGTACCAAGTGGGCCTATATAAATAAACATTACATACTACTGTAAATCGTATTGTTATAATGTAACACGCTGTGTCCCCAAGTGGCGCTATATAAAATAAACATATACATAATACTGTATAATCTGGATTGTTATAATTAAAGCGCGGTGTACCCAAGTGGCGTGCTATAATAAATACACATATACATCATACGTATAATCTGTATTGTTAATGTAGCGCTGTGTACCCAAGTGCGCTATATAGTAAACATATACAGAATACTGTATATCTGTATTGTGTATAATGTACAGCGCTGTGTCCCCAAGTGGCGCTATAAAATACATATACATACCGTATAATATGGTATTGTTATAAGTTACAGCGCCTGGTACCATGTGCACTATATAAATAACATATAATACAACTGTATAATCTGTAGTTTATAATGTACCGCGTGTCCCAAGTGGCGCATATATAAACATATACATAACATACTGTATAATATCGGTATTGGTATATCTTATAAAAACATCACTGTGTCCCATGTGCTCTTTATAATAAACATATAATACTACTGTATAAATCTGTAGTTGTACACAGCGCTGTACAATGTGCGCTATATAAATAAACTATACATACATACGGTATAATCTGTATTGTTATAATGTACAGCGCTGTGTCCCACTGGCGCTTATAAATAAACAATACATACATACGTGTATAATCTGTATTGTATAATGTACAGCGCTGTGTACCAAGTGGCGCTATATAATACATTACGTACATACTGTATAATCTGTATTGTTTATAATGTACAGCGCTTGTCATCCAGAGTGGCGCTATATATAAATAAATCATACTACTACTGTATAATCTGTAATTGTTATAATGTACAGCGCTGTGTCCCCATGTGCGCCTCTATCAATAACATATAATACAATACTGTATATCTGTATTGTTATGATGTACAGCGCTGTGTACCAAGTGGCGCCTATAAATAAATCATATACATACATACTGTATAATCTGTATTGTTATAATGTACAGCGCTGTGTCCCCAATGGTCGCTATTAATAATACATATACATACTGTATAATCTGTATTGGTATAATGTACGCGCTGTGTACCCCATTGGCCTATATAAATAAACCTATACATACATACTGTGTAATCTGTATGGTTATAATGTACAGCGCTTGTGCCCCAAGTGGCGCTATATAAATAACATATACATACATACTGTATAATCTGTATTGTTATAATGTACAACGCTGTGTCCCCAAGTGGCGCTATATAAAAACATATACATACATACTGTATATCTGTATTGTTTAAGAACAGCCTGTGTCCCAAGTGCGCTATATAAATAACATATACATACAACTGTATAATCTGTATTGTTATATGTACAGCGCGGTGTATCCAATGTGCGCAATATAAATAACACATTAATCATACTGTTCTCTGTATTGTTATATGTACCGTCGCTGTGTCCCCAGTGGCGCTATATAAATAAACATATCACTACATATGATAATCTGTATTGTTATAATGTACACGCGTGTGTCCCCAAGTGGCGCATATCAATAAACATATACATACATACTGTATAACTGTATTGTTCAATGTACAGCGCTGCGTACCCAAGTGGCGCTATATAATAAACATATACAATACATACTGTTATCTGTATTGTTATAATGTTACAGCGCTGTGTCCCAAGTGGCGCTATATAAATAAACATATACATCATGACTGTTAATCTATTGTTATAATGTACAGTGTCTGTGTCCCCAAGTTGCCTTATATAAATAAACTTCTACTACATACTGTATAATCTGTATTGTTAAATGTACAGCGCTGTGTCCCCAAGTGCGCGCTATATAAATAAACATATACATACATACTGTATAATCTATTGTTAAATGTCAGCGCTTGCCCTCCAGTGCGCTATATAATAAACTACATCGACGTATAATTATTGATATAATGTACAGCGCTGTGTACCCAAGTGGCGGCTATATAAATAAACATACATACATACTGTATAATCTGTATTGTTTAAGTTAACAGCGCTTTGTCCCCAAGTGGCGCTATATAAATAAACATATACATACTATTGTATAATCTGTATTGAATAAGTACGCGCTGTGTACCCAAGTGGCGCGATATAAAAATAACATAATACAACATACTGTAAATCTGTATTGTTATAATGTAAGCGCTGTGTCCCCCCAAGTGTGCCTATATAAATAAACTATACATACATACTGTATAATCTGTATTGTTATAATGTCAGCGCGGTGTCCCCAGTGGCGCTATATTAATAAAACTATTCTACATACTGTATAATCTGTATTGTTAAATGTACAGCCTGGTACCCCAAGTGGCGCTATATTAATAAACATATACATACAATACTGTAATATCGTATTGTTATTAATGTACAGCGCTGTGTATCCAAATGGCCGTTATATAAATAAACATATACATACATACTGTATAATCTGTATTGTTTAATGTCCAGCGCTGTTTCCCAAATGGCGCTATATAAATAAACATATACATACATACTGTATAATCTGTATTGTTATAATGTACAGTGCTGTGTATCCAATGGCGCATATAAATAAACATTACATACTACAGTATAATCTGTATGTTTATAAGTACAGCCTGTGTCCCCAAGTGGCGCTATATATATATAAACATATACATACATACTGTATAATCTGTATGTTAAATGTACAGTGGCTGTGTACCCAAGTGGCGCTTATAATAAACATATACATACATACTGTATAATCTGTATTGTTATATAGGTACAGTCTGTTTACCCAAGTGGTGCTATATAAATAACATATACATACATACTGTATAATCTGTATGTTATAATGTACAGTCTGGTGTACCCAAGTGGCGCTATAATAAAAACATATAAATACATACTGTATAATCTGTATTGTTATAATGTACAGCGCTGTGTCCCCATGGCGCTATAAATACAACATATACATACCATACTGTATAATCTGTATGTTATCAATGTACAGCGCTGTGTCCCCAAGTGGCTCTATATAATTAAACATTATACATACATACTGTATATCTTCTATTGTTATAATGTACACGCTGCGTCCCCAAGTGGCGCAATATAATAAACACATATACATACATACTGTATAATCTGTATGTTTTAAGTAAGATCTGTGTGTACCCCAATGGCTTATATAAATAAACATATACATACTACTGTATAATCTGTATTGTTATAAATGTACAGTGCTGGTCCCCAAGTGGCTATATAAAACAATACATACATACGTAATATTCTGTATTGTTTACAATGTACAGCGGCTGTGTACCCAATTGGCGCTATATAAATAAACATATACATACATACTGTATAATCCTGTATTGTTATAAATGTACAGCGCTGTGTCCCCAGTGGCGCTATATAATAAACTATTCATCATCCGTATAATCTGTATTGTTATAATGAGACAGCGCTGTTTCCCCAGTGGCCGCTATATAAACATATACATACAGACCGTATAATCTGTATTGTATATGACAGGCGCGTGTATCCAGTTGGCGCTATATAAATAAACATATACATACATACTGTATAATCTGTATTGTTATCATGTACAGCGCTGTGTCCCCCCAAGTGGCGCTATAATAAATACACATATACATACATACTGATAATCTGATTGTTATAATCTACAGCGGTGGTCCCCCAGTGGCGCTATATAAATAAACATATACATACATACTGTATAATCTGTATTGTTATCTGTGTACACGCTGTGTATCCAAGTGGCCTATATAATAAACATTACATACATACTGTATAATCTGTAGTGTTATAATGTAAGCGCGTGTCTATCCAAGTGGCGCTATATAAATAAACATATACATACATACTTATAATCTGTATTGTTATAATGTACAGCGCTGTGTCCCAAGTGGCGCTATATAATAACATATACATACACTACTTTATAATTCGTATGTTAGAATGTACAGCGCTGTGTCCCCAAGGGCGCTATATAAATAAACAATACATACATACTGATAATCTGTATTGTTATAATGTACAAGCGCTGTGTACCCAAGTGGCGCTATACAATAAACATATACATACCATCTGTATAACTGTATTGAGTATTACAGCGCTGTGTACCAAGGGCGCTATATAAATAAACATATACATACATACTGTTAATCTGTATTGTTTTATAATTACACGCTGCGTATCCAAGTGGACGCATATAAATAAACATCTACATCCACACTGTCTAATCTGTATTGTTTATAATGTACAGCGCTGTGTACCCAATGGCCTATAATAAATAACATATACATACATACTGTATAATCGTATTTTATAATGGTCATAATGCCTGTGGCGCTATATAAAAAACATATACATACATACTGTATAACTGTTATTGTTAATAATGTACAGTGCTGTTGTTATAAGTCACGCGTGTGTCCCCAAGTGGCCTATATAAATAAACATATATATCATCTGTATAATCTGTATTGTTATAATGACAGCGCTGTGTACCCAAGTGCGCTATATAATATAAACATTATACATATATACTGTATATGTGTATTGTATCAATGAAAAGCGCGTGTGACGTCCAAGGCGCATATATAATATCAAACATATACATATACTGTAAATCTGTATTGTTAAATATTACAGCGCTGCTCCACCAGTGGCGCTATTAAACTAAACATAACATATCATAACGGTAATAGCGTATTTATAATGTACAGCGCGCTGTGTACTCAAGTGGCGGCTAAAAATATACAATAATACAATGATAACATGATACACGCTGCCTATATTCTGATTAATCTGATTGTTATATGACATGCTGTTAGCAGCGCGGTGTCCCCAGTGGCGCTATTAAAAACATATATATACATACTGTATAATCTGTATTGTTAATAATGTACAGGCGCTGTGTCCCAAGTGTGCATCTATATAGAAATCAACATACATTATATCATGTATAATATGTATATGTTATCACAACAGGCTGTTGTCATCCAAGTGCCTATATAAATAAACATATACTAATACCTGTAAATGTATAATCGTATGTAGAAATGTACAGCGCGGTCTAACCAAGTGCGCCTATATAAAAGAACATATACATACATACTGTATAATCTGATGTGTCTAATGACAGCCGCTGTTTCCCCAAGTGCGCCTATACTAAATAACATATCATACATATGTATAATCGTGTTGTTTAATGTACAGCGACTGTGTGCCAAAGTGGCTCTATATAAAACATACACATAATTACTGCTAAATCTGTATCGTATATAGCTGTACGCGACTGTGTATCCAAGTGGACTCTATATAAATAAACCATATCATACATACTGTATAATCTGGTTATGATTATAATGTTACAGGCGTGTTACTCCAAGTGGCCTATATAAATAACATATACATACATACTGTAAAATCGGATGTTTAATGTCAGCGCTGTGTACCCAAGTGGCCCGTCCATATAAATAACATATACATACATACCTGTAGATATGCAATTGTGTTAATGTTACAGCGCTGTCGTCCCAGTGGCGCTATATAAATAAACATCATACATACTGTATAATCTTATTGTTATAAATGTACAGCGTGGGTACCCAAGTGGGCCTATATAATAAACTATACTACACTACTGTATAATCTGTATTGATAATGTACTGCAAGCCGGGTACCCAAGTGGCCCTATATAAATAAACATATACAGACATAACTGTAGTAATCTGTATGTTATAATGTTACAGCGCTGGTTGCCATATGCGCTATATTAAAAACATTTATACATACATACTGTCTAATCTGTATTTTATAATGTACACTGCGTTATCCAAGTGGCGCTATTAAATAAACATATACAACTTGTATACTCTGTATTGTTACGGTATACACGGCTGCTGTCCCAAGTGGCGGGTGGGGGTAATTAAGCGAAACAAACATACAACTAGTGATAATCTGTATTGTTATCAAATTTACAGCGCTGTGTACCCAATGGCGCTATAATACATAAACTACATACATACGTATAATCTGTATTGTTTAATGTACAAGTACGCGTGTGCACCCAAGTGGCGCTTATATTAAATAAAATATACATTCCATACTGTCTACTTTGTTATTGTTATAATGACCGCTGTGTCCCCCAAGTGGCGCTATATAAATAAACATATACATACATACTGTAATCTGAATTTATGCAAGGGCGATAGGCCTAACTAAACATATAGTAATCTTATTGATTGTACGGCTGTGTACCCAAGTGGCGCTATATAAAAATACATACATACTACTGTTATAATCTGTATTGTAAATCGACAGCGTTGTTGACCCACAGTGGCACGTATATTAAATAAACATACCTACTACATACTGTATAATCTGTTATGTTATATAAGGTACAGCGCCTGTGTCCCAGTGTGCGCTATATAAAATAAACATCACATACTACTGTATTTCTCTGTATTGTTATAATGTTACAGGCTGTGCTACCCAATGGCACTATAAAATAAAACATACATAATACTGTATAACTCGTATTGTTATAATTGTACCAGCGCTGGTGTCCAAGTGGCGCTATATTAAATAAACATATACAACATGACTGTATAATCTGTAATTGTTTTAATGACAGCGCTGTCTTACCCAAGTGGCGCCGATATAAAAACGATACTACATACTGGTATAATCTGTATTGTTATAATGTACAGCCGCATGGTGTACCCAAGTGCGCTATATAATACAACATATAATACAACTGTATAATCTGTATTGTTATAATGTACAGGTGTGTAGCCCAAGGCAGCTAATCTAAATAAACATATACATACATATCCTGTATAATCTGGATTGTTATAATGTACAGCGCTTGGATACTCCAAGTGCGCTATAATAAATAACAACGATCCTACATACTGTTAATTCTGTATTGTTATAATGTCACAGTCGCTGTGTACCCAAGGTGCACCCTATATAAATGAACTACATTACATCTGTATAATCTGTTTGTTATAATGTAACAGCGCTGTGTCCACAAGTTGCCTTATATAAATCTAAACATATACAACATACTGGTATAATCTATTGTATACTGTACAGCGCTGCATACCCAAGTGCGCTATATAAAAAACGTATACATACATATATGATAATCGTATTGTTATAATGTCACAGCTGCTGTGTACCCAGTAGGCGTATAATAAACACTATAGCATACATACTGTATAATCTGTTATTGTGATAATGTACAGAGCTGTGATATCCAGTGGCCTATTATATTTAAACTATACTCATATCTACTGTATAATCGTACTGTTATAATGTACACGCTGTATCACCAAGTGGCGCTATAATCAAAGTATCACATAATACTGATAATCTGTATTGTTACATGTACATTGCTTTGCGTCCCAAGTGGCCTCTAATAAATAAAACTATACAATACAACTGTATAATCTGTATTGTTATAATGGTACAGCTGTTGTACCCCAAGTGGCGCTATATATATAATACATATACATACATACTGTACTAATCTGGATGTTATAATGTACAGCGCTGTCCCCAAGTGGCTATATAAATATAACTATACATACATACTGTATAATCTGTAGTGTTATAATGTCAGTGCTGTGTCGTGGCCTATATTGCGCTATAATAAATGAAATCGTATTATAAATACGCTCTATACACGTGCCATAATAACTAAGTACATACATCGTATCTTGTATGTTATAATGTTACAGCGCATGTCGACCCAGTGGCGCATGGATATAAATCATACACATATACATAATACTGTATAACTGTATGTTATATGTTACAGTCATGCTGTCACCCAAGTGGCGCTATATAAAACATATACAGACATACTGTATAATCTGTATTGTTATAATGTACAGGGCTGCTTCCCAATGGCGCTCTATTAAATAAACATATACATCATACTGGTATATTTGTATTGTTATAAATGTTACAGCGCTGTGTCCCCAAGTGGCGGCTTATAAATAAACATAATACATACTGTATAAGATCGTATTGTTACTAACTGTACAGTCGCTGTTGTGTCCACACAGTTGGCGCTATTATAATAAACATATACATACATACTGGTTAATCTGTATGGTTAAGTACCGCGTGCCGTCCCAATGGCGCTATATAAATAAACATTACATACATACGTATTACTGTATGTTCTAATGTACAGCGATGCGTCCCCAGTGGCGCTATATAAATACAACATATATACATACATGTAATCTGGTATTGTATAGGTGACAGCCGCTGTTAGTCCTCAATGGTGCTATATAAATAAAACATATACAGTACAATACTGTATAACTCTGTATTGTATAATGTAGCGCGTGTGTATCCAAGTGGCGCATTATAATAACATATACATACATAACTGTATAATCTGTATTGTTATAATGTACAGCCTGTGTCCCCAAGTGGCGCTATATAAATAACATATCACGTACATACTGTATATCGTGTATTGTTATAATGTACAGCGCTGACATGTCCCCAAGTGGCGCTATTAAATAACATCTACCTACATACTGTAAATCTGTAATTGTATAATGTTACAGCGCTGCGTCCCCAATTGGCGCTATATAAATAAACATATACGACCTATACTGTAAATCTGTATTGTTTATAATGTTACAGCGCTGTGTTCAAGTGGTCGACTATATAAATAAAATATACGTACATACTGTATAATCGTTATTGTTATAATGTACAGTCCGCTGTGTATCCAAGTTGAGCGCATTATATAAACGATAGACATGACCTGCTAAATCGTAGTGTTATAATGTACAGCGCTGTACCCAAGTGGGCGCTATATAAATAAACATATACGTATACCTACTGTATACATCTGTCTTGTTAAATGACAGCGTGGTCCAAGTTGGCTGCTAATAAATAAACATATATACTACTGTATAATCTGTCTTTTGTTAAGATGTACAGTAGTCGTCCTGCGTCCCCAAGTGGCGCCTAGTAAACATAAACATATAACATTACTGTATAATCTGTAATTGTTATAATAATGGTACAAGCTGTGTATCCCAAGTTGCGCTATCTAAATAAAAATATGCATCACCTACTGTATAACTGTAGTGTTGTATAATGTACACGCTGTTGTGTCCCCAAAGTGCGCTTATAGATTCTACATAAATCTATGAGATGACACCTACAGTTACTAATATGCTATATGTAATCTGTATTGGTATATAATGTACAGCGCTGTACCCAAAGTGGCGCTATAAACTACAACCATATACATACATACTGTCATAATCTGTATGTTATAATGGTACAGCAGCTGTGTATCCAAGTGGCCGCTTTAAATAAACAATACATACATACTGTATAATCTGTATTGGTTATAATGTACAGAGCTGGTACCCCAGGGCGCTGTATAAATAAACATATCACTACAAACTGTATAATCTGTATTGTTATACATTACAGCGCGTGTGTAACCAAGTGGCGCTATTCTAAAAGAACATATAACAGACATACGTACCTCTGTATCTGTATTGTACAGCCTGGTCCCCAAGTGGCGCTATATAAATAAACATATACATACAATGTAAATCTGTATGTTATAAGTACAGCGCTGTGTCCCCAAGTGGCGCATATATAAATACACATATACATACATTACGTATAATCGTATGGTTTATAATGTACCAGCGCTGTGCCCCAAGTGGCCTATATAAAAAAACCATATACGTACATACTGTATAATCTTATTGTTTAAATGTACAGCGCTGTGGTACACCAAAGTGGCGCTTATATAATAAAACCATATATACGTACATTACCTAGTATGTATCGGTATGTTATAATGTCAGCGCTGTGTACCCCAGTGGCGCTATATAATAAAAATCATTACGTACATTACTGTATACTCTGTATGTTAAATGTACAGCGCATGTGTCCCCAAGTGGCGCTATATAAATAAACATATACGTACATACTTAAATCTGTATTGATAATGTACAGCGCTGTGTCCTCCAAGTGGCGCTATATAAATATAACCTATACGTACATACGTATAATCTGTATTGTTTAAATGTCAGCGCTGGTTCCCAAGTGCGCTTAATAATAAACCATATACGTACATACGTATAATCTGTATTGTTAAATGTACAGCGCTGTGTCCCCAGAGTGGCGCTCTATAAATAAACATATACGTACAACTGTATATATACTGTATTGTTATAATGTACAAGCGCTGTCGTCCCCAATGGCGCATATAATACAACATATACGATAATACTGTATAATCTGTATTGTTATAATGTACAGCGCTGCGTCCCCAAGTGGCGCTATATAAATCCCATACTACATACATAACTGATAATACTGTATTGTTTAATGTACAAAAAGCGCTGTGGTCCCCAAGTGGCGTTGATACATATAACATGATACGATACATTACTTGTTATCTCGTATTGTTATAAGTACAGCGCTGTGTCCCCAAGTGGCTCTTATAAATAAACATATCCTACATGACCTGTATATATCTATTGTTCTAATGTACAGCGCGGGTAACCCCAAGTGCGCTATAATAACTAAACATATAATATCATACTGTATAATCGTATTGTTAATGTACAGCGCTGCGTTCCAAGTGGGCTATAAATCAACCAATCTATACATACTGTATACATCCTGTTTGTTATAATGTACAGCGCTGGTCCCAATGGCGCTAGATAATAAAACATTAACATACATACTGTATCATCTGTTTGTTAATTAGTCACAGGTGTGTCCCAAAGTGGCGCTATGATAAATAAATAAAATATACATACATACTGTAATAACTGTATTGTATTAATGAGCGGCTGTGTACCCAATAGTGAGCGCTATATAATAAAACTATACATACATACTCGTAGTAATATGTATTGTATATAATTTGACACTGCTGTGTGTCCCCAAGGTGGCTGCTATGTATAATAAACAGATATACATAACATACTGTATATCGTTTGTATACATGTCAGCGCTGTGTACCCAAGTGGTGCTATATAAATAAACAGATAATACATACTATGTAATCTGTATGTTATAATTGTCTAGGCTGTGTACCACGTGTGCGCTACATATAAATAAACATATACATACTACTGTTATATTGTATTTAGATAACTGTACATGACTGTGTACCCAGTTGGCGCTATATAATAATAAACAATACTACATACCGTATAATTGTATGGTGATTTAATGTACCAGCGCTGTGTCCCCAAGTGGCTATCATTAAATAAAATATACATTACATACTGTATAATCTGTATGTTTAATGTTACCTCACTGGGTCCCCAAGTAGGGTGCTATGTAATAAACTATTACATACATACTGTATAATCTTGTATTGTTTATAATGTACAGCTCTGTGTAACCCAAGTGGCGCTATAAATAAACACATATCATACATACTGTTATATCTTATTCGTTATATGTACAGTGACTGTGTACCCAAGTGGCGCTATATAAATAAAATGATACATACATACCGTATAACTCTGTATTGTTGATGTACAGCGCTGTGTCACCCAAGTGGGCTAAAATAAACATTATCACATACACCTGTATAATCTGTATTGTTATATGTACAGCCTGTTCCCCATAGTGGGCGCTATTAAATAAACATAGTAATACAACCCGTATAATCTTTGTTTATAAATGTACCGCGCTGTGTACCCAAGTGGCGCTATAAAATAAAACATAGACATAATACTGTAAATCTTATTGTTAATGTACCGCGCTGCTACCCCAAGTGGCGCTATATAAATAAACATTATACATACATACTGTATATAATCTGTAGAAAAGTAAGCGCTGGTTCCCAAGTGAGCGCATAAATAAACATAACCGTACATTAATGTATAATAGGATTGTTATAAATGTAAGCGCTGTGTCCCCTAAGTGGCCGCTATATAAATACACATTTACATACCTACGTATATATTGTATTGTTACTAATGGTACCACGCTGTGTTCCCAAGTGCGCTATATAAATAAAACTATTACATACAACTGTATATCTGTATTGTTTATAATGTACAGGCTGCGTCCCCCAAGTGGGCGCTATATAATATAGACAATACACTACTACTGCTATATCTGTATTGTTATAATGTACACCGCTGTGTACCCAGTGGCGCATATAAATAAACATATACGAGTACATACTGTTATACATCTGTATGTGTTAATGTACACGCTGTGTCCCCAAGTGGCGGCTATATAAACTAAACATCATACTACATACTGTATAATCTGTATGTGTGATAATTCCAAGGCTGTTGTCCCAGTGCCGCTATATAATTAACACATAATACAATACATGACTGGTATAATCTGTATGGTTTAACGTACAGCGGGCGTTGCGTCCCACAGTGGGCCGCTATATAAATAAACTATAACATACATAACTGATAATCTGTATTGATAAACGTACAGCGCGGTGTCCCCAGTGGCGCTATATAAATAACACTATACATATACTGATAATCTGTAATTGTTATACGTACAAGCGATGGTCCCCAAGTGGCGTCTATATAAATTAACATATACATACATCACTGTATACTGCTTATGTTATAAGTTACAGCGCGTGCGTCCCAAGGGCGCTATATAACAATAAACATATACATACATACTGTATAATCTGTATTGTTATAACGTACAGTGCTGCGTCCCCAGTGGTCGCTATATAAAACTAAACCAATAACATACATACTGTATATCTGTATTGTTATAACTACACGCTGGCGTCCCCAAGTGGCGCTAGATATAAAATATTCAACATACATACTGTACTACATGCTGTATTGTAGAATGTACAGCGCTTGTGTACCAAGTGCGCTATATAAAAACATATACGGTCATTACTGTATAATCTGATTGTTATAACGTTACAGCGCTGTCGTCCCAAGGTGGCGGCTATATAAATAAACATATACATCTACATATGTTATCTATTGTTAATAGGTACAGCGCTGCGTACCCAAGTGGCGATATATAATAAACATTAAGTACATACTGTATAATCGATATTGTTATAATGACAGCGCTGCGTTGCCCCCAATGGCGTATATAAATAAACATACAGTACATACTGTATATCTGTATGTTTAAGTAAGTACAGCGCTGTGTTTACCAATGGCGCGATATAGTAATAAACATATAGTCATACTGTATAATCGGATTGTATAAATGTACAGCGCTGTGTACCAATGGCGCTCATATATCTAAAATATAGTCATACTGTAAATCTTTTGTTATGTTCTAATAATGTACAAGCGCTGGGTACCCAAGTGGCGCTATACTAAAAAACATATACGTACATACTGTATATCTGTATTGTTATAATGTACAACAGCATGTGTTCCCCCAAGTGGCGCTATATAACTAAAACATATCGTACTACTGTAAATCTGTGTTGTTATAATGTACAAGCGCTGTGTGCCCAAGTGGCGCTATATCAATAAACATATACGTACATGACTGTATAATTGTATTGTTATATGTACAGCGCTTGTGTCCCAAGTGGCGCTATTAAATAAACAGTTACGTAATGACTGTAGTAATCGGTGAGTATAATTGTAACAAGCGGCTGTGTACCCAGTTGGCGCTATATAAATAAAACATTCGTACATGACTGGATAATCTGTATTGTGTATAATGTACAGGCTGTGTCCCAAGTGGCGCCTATATAAATAAACATGATACGTACCTACGATAATTGTATTGTTATAATGTACAGCGCTGTGTACGCCAAGTGGCGCTATATCAAATAAACAATACGTATACATACTGTAAATCTGTATGTGTATATGTACACGGCTGTAGGACGGGCCCAGATGGCGCTAATTAAATAAACATATACGTAATACTGTAAATAATCTGTATTGTTATAATGTACACGCTGTGGTACCCCAATGGCGTTTATAAATAAAACATAACGTAGCATACTGTATATCTGTATTTGTTAATGTACAGCGCGTGTGTTAGGCCCACGTGCCTAATAAATAAACATACTCGATACATACTGTATAAATGCTGTAGTTATAATGTACAGCGCGTGTCCCATGCAATAATAAAGTACGGATCGTCATGTATTTTATGTAATGGAAAAGCGTAGATAAAACTATACATACTGTATAATCTGTAGGTTATAATGTCAGCGCGGTGTCCCCAAGTGGCGCATATAAAGAAACAATAATGACGTACATACTGTTATATCTGTATTGTTATAATGTACAGCGCTGTGCGTCCCCAAGTGGCGTTCATATAAACATATATCATACATACTTGATAATCTGTATTGTTATAATGTACAGCGACTGGTCCCCAATGGCGCTATACTAATAAACATATACCTATATACTGTATATCTGTATTGTTATAATGTACGCGCTGTGGTCCCATGGCGCTTAATAAATAAAACATATACGTACAACTGTAATCTGTATTGTTTTTAATGTACAGCGCTGCTGTGTCCCCAAGTGCGCTATATTAAATACACATATACGTACATACTATAATCTGTCATTGTTATAATGTTACAACGCTCTGTGTCCCAAGTGCGCTATTTAAATAAACATATACGTACATACTGTATCGATCTGTATTGTTATAATGTACAGGCTGTGTCCCCACAGTGGCGTCTATAATAAATAAACATTAATACATACTGTATAAGTCTGTTTGTTATACAATTCAGCGCTGTGTCCCCAAAGTCGGCGCTATATAAATAAACAAATATACGGGGTACATAACTGTATAATTCTGTATGTTAATGTACACGCGCTGTGGTCCCCAAGTGGCGCATAGTCAAATAAACATATACATACATAATGTATAATCTGTATGTTATAAGCCACGTGTGTTCCCCACAGTGGCGGCTATATAAATAAACATATTACATCATGTCATAAATCGTATTGTTAAATGTACAGCGCTCTGTGTCCCCAAGTGGCGCTATATAAATAAACATATCACATACATATGTAAATCTGTATTGTTTATAATGTTACCGCTGTGTCCCAAGTGGCGCTATATAAATACAACTATACATACATACTGTCTAATCTGTATTGTTATAATGGTACAGCGCTGTGTCCCCAAGTGGAGCATATACTAATAACACATATACTACATACTGTAATAACTCTGATTGTATATACTTATCAGGCGTGTCCCATGTGGCGTATATAAATAAAAAATCAACATTCTGTAAATAATCGTTTATTGTTATACATGTACAGCGCTTGTCCCCCATGCGCTATTAAATAAACATACATATCTATGTAACATATAATTACGCGTGTATCAATCGTTTATAATTAAAATTGTCTCATCGATTGTATAATGTCACGTGCTGTCCCACCATGGCGCTCATATAAATAAACATATACGTACATTACTGTATATCTGGTATGTTCGAAAAATGTACACGGCGTGTACCCAAGTGGGCGCTATTAAATATAACAAGCGTTACATACTGTTAATCTGTATTGTTATCATGTAACAGCGTGGTGCCCCAGTGGCGTATATAAATAAACATAGTACGTACATACTGTATAATCTGTAGTTGTTATAAATGTACACGCTGTGTACCCCAAGTGGCGCTATTAATCTAACATATTACGTAACATAGTAATCTTGTATGTTCAATGCTACGCGCGTGTCCCAATGGCGTATATAAATAACATATAAGTAAACTGTAAATCTGTATTGTTATAATTAGTACAGACGCTGTGTCCCCAAGTGGCGCTATATAAATAAACATATTACATACATACTGTATAATCTGATTGTTATTAATGTGTACAGCGCTGTGTCCCAAGGCGTCTAAAATAACTTATACGCTATGTTGTGAGTACCGCGGGCCAGTGCGTATATAAAGAAACATATACATACATACTGTATATCTGTATGTGATAATTACAGCGGCTGTGTCCCCAAGTGGCGCTATATTAATCAAATATACATACATAGGATATGTAATCGGTAATTGTTATAATTACAGCGCTGTGTACCCCAAGTGGCGCTATATAAATAAACAATCATACATACTTATACATCAGGTGTATTGTTATACATGTACAGCGCTGTGTATCCAAGTGGCGCTATATACAATAAAACCTTTATACATATACTGTAATAATCTGTATTGTTATAATGTACCGCGCTGTGTATCCCAAGTGGCGCTATATAAATAAAGCATTTACATAAATACTGTTAAATCTGTATTGTTATAAGTTCATCGCTGTGTATCCCAAGTGGTCGCTATATAATAAACATATACATTCATATGTTAATCTGTATTGTTATAATGTACAGCGCTGTGCCCCAAGTGGCGCTATATAAATAAACAATACATACATACGTGATAATCTGAGATTGTTAGTAATGTACGGCTGGTGTCCCAAGTGGCGCTATAATACAATAAACATAACCATAATCTGTTAATCACTGTCTTGTTTAAGCTAACAGCGCGGGTATCCCAAGTGGCGCTATATAATAATAAACATATACATTACACTCTGTATAATCTGATGTGATAATGTTACAGCGCTGTGTCCCCAAAGGGCGCTCCGATATAACATCAACATATACATTACCATACTGTGATAATGCTGTATGTTATAATTACAGCGCTGTGATACCCAATGCGCTATAAAAATAAACTACTATAACATGACTGTATAATCTGTATTGTATAATTACAGCGATGCGTCCCCAAGTGGCGCTATATAAATCAACATATACAGTACATACTGTTTACGTGTATTTTATAATGTACAGCGCTGGGTCCCAAGTGGCGCTATATAATAATCATACATATATAACTCTTAAAGTACGTGTGTACCAGGGCGTTATATAAACATATCAATGTATATTGTTTGTATAATGTACAGCGCTGTGGTACCCAAGTGGCGCATGATAAATAAACATAATACACTACATACTGTATAATCTGGTATTGTTATAATGTCAGCGCTGTGTCCAGTGGCGCTATATAAATAAACATATACCAGACATACTGTATAATCTGTATGGTTATAATGTACAGAGCTGTGAATCCAAGTGGCGCTATAAGAATAAACATATACATCATACTGTATAAGCTGTTATTGTTATAAATGTAAGGTGTGTACCCAAGTGTGCGGCTATATAAATAAACATTACATACATACTGTATAATCTGGATGTTTAATGTTTACAGCGCTGGTCGCCCAAGTGGCGCTATATAAAAACTATAATACATACTGTTAAATCTGTAATTGTTTATAATGTACAGCGCTGGCGTCCCAAGTGGCGCTATATAATAAACATGATCATACACTATGTATTACATCTGTAGTTTATAAATGTACAGCGCTGATGTTACCCAAAGTGGCGCATATAAACATATACAACATACTGTATAATCTGTATTGTTAAATGTACAGCGCTGTGTCCCCAAGTGGCGTATATAAATAAACATATACATACCATACTGTATAATCTGTTTATTGAATGTACGACGCTGCATACTCCCAAGTGCCCTGATAAAATAAACGTATACATAATTACAATTTATCCGTACACTAGATGTCGCTATAAAACAAACCTTCGGCCTTCTTTAGTACCAGCACCAACCTTCTTCCCTATTCCCACAACTGCTGCATGATTGGCCCTCTCCCTGCTACTAAACTCCTTGCCGTTTTGGAGGCAGCCAATCCGTGGGCAGGGGGAGGGACTGGAACTGTCCAATGTCTATGGGATTTCTTGCACGGATCTCAGTGGTTGCTGCTGGTCGGTGAGAATGACACAACGGAGCCTCATCATACATCAGGAGACAGCTGGTTATGAATTGACAATCCAGGTAAAATACAAGATCTTGATTGACATGATGGGGATTGGTTGACTGCTAGTTGTGTTATGGCAAGTATCCCTCTATGTACTGGACCATTGTACCCACTGTACTGTCATATCCCCATCTATGTAATAAGGACATTGTACCACACTGTACTGTCGTATCCCCTCAATGTAATGGACATGTAACACTGTTACTGTCATATTCCCATCTAATGAATGGACTTGTCACACTTTCACTGTCGTATCCCCATCAATGTAATGGACATTGTACAACACTGTACATGTGTACTCCCCATCTAATGTAATGGACATTGTACACACTGTACTGTCATATCCCCATCTATTAATGTTGACACTGTCCTGATCCACTCTGACACTGTAGTCATAATAGGAAGGACATGTACACACTTTGTGTCATCCCCATTAATGGAATGGACATTGTACCACTGTACTGTCCATATCCCCACTTAAATGTAATGGATGTACACACTTACGTCATGATCCCCATCTAATGTAATGGACATTGTGACACACTGTACTGTCGTATCCCATTAATGTAATGGACATTGTCACACATGTGACTGTCATATCCCTCTAATGTAATGGACACATTGTACAACTGTACCTGTCATATCCCCCATTAATGTAATGGACTTGTACAACACGACGTACGTACTGTCGTATCCCCATCTAATGTAATGGAAATTGGTACAACATGTACTCATAGTCGATCCCCGATCCCCAATATCAACCTCCTCCAAATCCAGCCCATCCCCCTTCCCACCAATAAGAGGACATTGTACACACTTGTACTGTCGGTCCCTCTAATGTAATATGGGACATGTACACACCTAGTTGTCATATCCCCTCAGGTAATGGACAGTGTGACACACTGTACTGTCATATCCCCATCTAAGCAATGTAATGATTGTCTACACCATCTTGGGATTAAACACACTTACTGTCGATCCCATCTAATGTTAATGGACATTGTAACACACTGTACTGTCGTATCCCATCTAATGAATGGCACATGTACACACACTGTATGTCCGTATCACTCCATCCTAATGTAATGGGACATTGTAACACTGTACTTTCTTTATCCCCATCTAATGTAATGGACACTGTACACACTGTACTGTCATATCCATCTAATGTCAGGGACATTGTACAGCACTCGACTGCATATCCCATCTGAATATGGACATTGTCACACTGTACTGTTCATATCCCATCTAATTAAATGGACATTGTACACACTGTACTGTCATATCCCCCATCTATGTAATGGAATTGTACACAACTGTACTGTCATATCCCATCTAATGTAATGGACATGTAAACACACTGTACTGTCATATCCCCACTAAATGTAATGGACATTGTCACACTGTACGTCATATCCCCATCTAATGTATGGACATGTACACCTGTATGTCGGTAATCCCCATCTAATGTACTGGGACATTACCCACTGTCTGCGTATCCCCCTCTAATGTAATGACATTTACACACTGACTGTCCTATCCCCATTCTAATGTAATGGACATTGTACACCTGTAGTCTGTCGTACCCCCATCTAATGTAATGACCTTGTACTCACTGCTGTCGTCTCCCCACTAATGTAATGGACATTGTACACACTGTCTGGCTCGTACCCCATCAATGTAATGGACATGTACACACTGTACTGTCCGTATCCCCATCTAATGTAATGGACATTGTATCACACTGTACTGTCGTATCCCCATCATGTATGCAACATTGTACACACTGTACTGTCGTATCCCCATCTACTGTAATGGCATTGTACACACTGTAACTGTCGTATCCTCCATCTAATTAATGGACCTTGTACACACTGTACTGTCCGTATCCCCCCCATCTAATGTAATGGACATTGTACCACTGTAACTGGTCTATCCTCCCCATCTATGTAATCTCGAACATTGTACACACTGTACTGCCGTATCCCCATCTCATGTATGGACCATTGTACACACTAGTACTGGACTGCCGTATCTCCCCATCTAATGTAATGACATTGTACAACCTGTACTGGTTCGTATCCCCATCTAATTTAATGGACATTGTACACCGGTAACTGTCTTATCCCCATCTAATGTAATGGACATTGTACACACGGTACTGTCGTAATCCGATCTATGTAATGGACTTGTACACACTGTAAACCTGTCGTAATCCCATCTAATGTATGGACATTGTACACCTGGACTGTCGTATCCCCAGCTAATTTAAGGAGAACATTGTACACCCGTACTGTCGTATCCTCCCCATCTAATGAATGGACATTGTCCCCTGTACTGTCATATCCCCATCCTAGTCATGGACATTGTAACACACTGTACTGTCTATCCCCATCTAATGTATGGACATTGTCCAACTGTACTGTCGTATCCCCTTCTAATGTAAGGGGACATTGTACCACTGTATACTGTCGTATCTCCCCATCTATGTAAATGGACATTGACACCGTGTACTGTCGTATCCCCATCTAAAGTGTAATGGACATTGGCACACCGGTAACTGTTTCGTATCCCCTCTATGTATGGCCTTTGGACAACACTGTACTGTCCGTATCCTCCCATCTAAGGGTAATGGACACATTGTACACACTGTACTGTCTTATCCCCATCTAATGTATGGACTTGGTACACACTGTACTGTCGTACCCCATCTAAATTTATGGACATTGTACACACTGTTCTGCGATTTCCCACTGATGAGTACTTCTTCTGTGGTGGGACTACTATTCCCAGAATTCCCCAACAGCGAGAGGCTGCCACAGAGGCTTGTGGGAATATAACACCCATACCCAATTAGGGATAAATGAAAGTCTCATTAATTAAGCTTACAGTTGGAGAATGTTGGTGTATTTTGTCTTTAAATTCTAATGTCTTTCCCCCTTTTCCAATTTGACGCTGTGATTGTCTGGTAATCTGGCGTAAACCATTAATAGAATTCGGAACCACATGGGCGACGTCTGTGTATCTGGTAATGATGAGGTTCTGGGGCTTATTTATGTTAACGTATCTTCTTCTCTTTATTTCTTCTGTACGTATGGTGACCTATAAGCCCACGGTCCCAGATAAAGATTCCCCCATTGCGATATAAGAAGTGCTTTAAATGCGTACATGCAATATACGTCTGTACATGGTTCCTTGTGCGTCAAACGCTAGAATTCCACCAAAGGAAGGAGAAACCGATTGACTGGTAGAAACGCCCCTTCGGCCCTTCTTCTGCTTGGTGGACATTGAGTGTGGGATATGAATGTGGAGCTTCGCAACTTCACCCCGTCTTGGTCTGTGGATTCATATTCTCTGGGTCGGAACATTTACTGATGCCTGACCAGATCGACGGATACCAAACCTGGCCGAATTCGGCAAACGATACACAAAACCGCCATTTGATAAGAACACAGAGGACGTCCTACTCTTTCAATTACAAACCAGCAAGCCTGGCACTGTAAGATTGTGGTCTGGTGTTGGGTTAAAGGTTGGTTAAGGACGGCTTTTACTGTGCCCCAGATCCTGGACACTGACGGAACAGAAATCCTATTTTCATTTACGTTTAGGGGGTAGGAAACGTAGAATTGAAATGTCAATGAAAGTAAAAACACAATTGTGTCCCATGTTGAATCGTGGTTCGTCTGTCCGATCTTTACCCAGAATTCTCTCCTTTCGTTTCCTTTCTTACCCCTTAATATAGCCGGAGAACTCCCCCGAGCTGTTTACAGGGTTTCTAATGTTTCTAGGGAACATTCAACTTCCATACACACTTGACCAATAGAAATGGCCACATGGTCCTCACATTTCCCGGCTGGATCAGTATTAAGATGCCCACATTGAGGCATCAGTGGTACGGACTAATGTATTGCAGCTACATTTTGTGGCCAACGGGCAAGTTGTCTATAGTTTGGTATTTCTAATGCCTTAATGGCCATGTTTGTGGTATTGGGTAAACTGTGAACTTGGTTGTGAGATTTCGCATTCCATCGGCTTCCTGGCTCTCAGATGGACCAGAGGATGCTGGTACTTGTACCGTAACAGACGTGAGGTCTGTGTTCCTACATTAGGTACAATGGGTCCCTCTACACATAGAAATGCTACAGCTGCATTGATTTCCGGCCCCTACCCCATTGTTTTAATTTTACAAAGTCGTGGCATTTCCTGATAAACTGAGGCTGGTTGGTCATTTTGGTCATTGGGGTAGAAGCACAACAGCGCCTCCTGTCTGCAGCATCCCAGACAAACCCCATATACTAGACCACAGGTCACATAATATTCAAACCACCCTGGAGACCGAAGCAAAGTCCCTAATGGGTTAATATTTCCCTGTTAATCTCTGTGATCTCCCTGATTACACCTAGATTTACACTTGAATTAATGCCAATGTGGGAAGGGATAGAGGTAGTAGACAGAGGTGAGAGAGGGAGAGATAGGGAGAGGTGGTGAGAGAGGGAGAGAAGGAGGTGGGGAATAGACATAGGGTGATATAGTAGTGGGGAGAGAGGGATATATCATAGGGGCTATATGTTTCTCTCCTCTGGCTCTCTTTCTCTCTCCCCTCTCTGGTCTCTTCTCCGTTCTCCGTTGCCTCTCTCCCTCCGTCTTTCTTCTCTTTTGGTTCCTGCTCTTTTTTAGCGTCCTCTTTCATCTCTTTCATCTCCCCTCTCTTTGTCTCTCGCTTTCGCTCTCCCTTTCTTCTCCGTGTGTTCTCTCTGCTCTCCGCCTTCTCTCGTTGCTCTCCTCCCCTCCGTCCTTTTTCTCCTCGCTCGCTCTCTCCCTCCGCACTCTTCGTGCTCTCTCTTCCCCCCCATGCTACTCGGTCTCTCGCCCTCGTTTTTCTATCGCGCTGCTCCTCGCCCTCTGGTTTTTGGTGCTCTCATCCTAGTCCGGGCGCCGCTCGCGCCATGGCGCCCGGAGCGTGAGAGCAGCACCTCGGTGGACATAGAGAGCCCGTTACATCTGCGGTAGACTCGTCCCGCTTCTAACGTGTTTTCTTCTTTTCTCTGCGCGCGCTCCCGGTGCCCCTCCCCCCTGGTCCTTCTGCCTCTTGCTGGTCGGGCGGTGGGGGGGGGGGGGCGGGCCGCGCGCGCGACTTCTCGCCTTTTCCGCCCTCGGGGGGGGGCTGGGGGTCGATTATTCTGTCCGCGCTTCCCGCTATGTGGCCGCGCGCCCGTCCGGTCGCGTCGCTAGGACGCCGAACACCAATCTTTACCATAGCTAGTGCGCCAGTATGAGAACCAGAGGGGAACCAGATGGGGCTAGGCATAAATGTGTCGATATCGAGATATAGAGATGGGGGGGGAGGGTGGGAGATAAGAGGGGGAGAGAGAGAGAGATGAGATAGAGTATCCATTGAATCAGGAGCCATACGGCTTGGGGGGATAGTACGGGGGGGGGGGGGGGGCGGGGCGCCAGGAGTCCTCGTGACAGGCCAATGATAGAGAGGAATTTCCTATCCTCTCTGTCTTGACAGTTTCAGAAAAACAAATGTGAACTCCATGAAAGGAAGAACTCAGGTAGCAATAACATTTACATTTCCAGAAGATCCCCCCCCCTTCTCAGTAGTCCCACGGTCAGTTAAAATACCAAACACGCTCCTCCATGTAACCACATATCAGTGCGTTGGTTTAGTGGGACAAACCTCGCAACCTAATAACCTATTTGTATAATATCACCGTTGTCACACCTACTGAATTGGATTGAGATTTAGAATGGGGGGGGTGTTCCAGGGTCATCATCACAAATAAACGAAATCAGCTGCGCTGATTAATGTGGGTCTATATAGTGATACCACAAGGAAGGGGGGGGGGGGGGGGGGGGACAACACAATCGGTTTAAATATCCAGTTTGTATCAGATCCGACAGAGCTAAACTGAAATGCTTTACACACAATCAAGAAACCCCTGGCAATCACCGGGAGAACATCCAGACGCGTGTCCAAGGGAGGATTAGAACCCGGGACTATAAAGACCCAACAGTGCTAGAGCTAGAAAGACCCTTTAAAAAAGGAACCCCCCTCAAAAAACTTTTGATCTTAAGTTCCCCTTAAATTTCCGTTGTTAATTCATTCAAACCTCTGTGAAAGTTTCGTTTGGGGACATTTCTAGAATAACGATCATTCAGGTCCTCAGCGTATTGACATTTAATGTAGCTTGAACCCAAAACATTAACCCGGAGTTAACAGGGGAGGTGTTTAATCATTTTGCATTTCTGTGCTGTACTTGTCTTGCTGACTGTCTATCATTATAAGGGCATTTCCACCACCACCCCTGAAACAACAACTGGTCACTGTAATTAGGTTTGTGTCCCTAAAGCCACACTGCTATTCTTTTCTTAGTACTATCACCTGCCTTTCTCTAAACCAGATTACTAATGAAAAGTATTTCCCCCTGCTCATGGTGAGCTTTTTTACAACTTGAGCGTGTGCGTAGGAGGCGCAGATTGAAACAGCAGTCAATCTTGGTTGTGAATGTCCGTTGTTACGCAAACTGATTGCAGCATCATGGAGGGAGGGGCCAGCCTTCACCGATAATACAAAATGTATACGACATAATTCTAATTTAATATCATGGTTATAATGCATGTAATAATTGCTGGCTTTTATGGGTTTAGGAAAGGGTGGACATGCCCCTTAAAGCAATTGATCTTTAATATGAGTCTTTAATTTTAAGTTCAAAGGTCTCTCACTTTTTAAGTGATTTTAAAGTTATACCTGTGCGAATCAGTAAATCTTTCATGATACAAGCCCTGCCATTAAGTTTGTTTTCATTTCATTCAATTTCGACCTGTACTCCTGCTAGTAAAGGGTGATTCATTTGGGGGTTAATATCCTGTGGCCCCCTACACAACACCATAAATAACTCATGTTAAGTTCATCTGTAATGGAAAAAGATTTGGGGTGCCTGGTAGATAAACATATTAGCTGGAAGATAGCAACAATGCCCTGTAGCAACGTGGCGCCCCCAAGAGCTACAGGCAAATATATTGGTACTTGTATAAAGAGGGTAATGATTCCAAAGGGAGAAAAATAGTATCTGCCCTCGTTACAAGGGCACTGTAAGAGCCTCATTTGATTGCGGTGCATTTTGGAATCCCATATACAAAAAGGGACATCTTGGAAATGAGGCAGTCAAGAGAAGGGCAACTTTAATAATAATGGAATGGAGGGCTTGAATAGCAGGCTATTATAACAAGTTTAGGGCTGTGCTATACATTTGAGAGGACGTTTGCTTGGGGATATGATAAGTCGTATGTCCAAAACATTTAAGGACATACTATAAACCTCTGTTGCATTGTTCACTATAGTCATATCAAGGACCGTGGACATCCTTTAAGGGTGTATGTATACTGTAAAAAAGGACTTTGCAATCATCATAATCTATAATACATGTAATAGCAACTTACTCTGAGGTGTGTGTGTTGCTTGCATTGCCTCAATACAGTACGTTTTTGCTCAGGTTCTGACCACTGACCTGGCTATTTTTCCCACCTACCAACTGTCAATACAGTATACAGCACACCAAAACTGTCAAACCATCAACCATCTACACAAACTGCTTACAGGAATGCCAAAACGTAACACTGTTCCGATTGGCTATCTAATAAAATAGGGGGCAGATCAACAATAAACAGTACAGTGTAGTTGTGGATGAATTACAGTTTCCCATAAAGGTCAATTAAAAAAAAACAAATTTCCATGTACACACCCTTTAACACACAAAACTGCTGCATGCAACTCGCGTATCGCAGCTCATATTGTTAACCGTCCATTCATTCCTATGTGCCCAGCGTTTTTGGGTGCGTTGTGGAGTGGCGAACGAGCCCTTAGGACAAATGTTAATTAGCAGTTTCTTCTTCTGGGCTCTGTCAGCAAGATGTGCCAGCATGTTATTGTTTCTAATTTCACCCATTCTTTGTTAAGACGTTCTTTAGTCCTATTGTACTCGTTAGGTAACGAACCTGAATGTGAAACATAAACCTTGCTGTCAGGAGATCTTTTGTGAAGCCGCATTTTTGTTCAAAACAAGTGAATCTTGTGTCCCGTACGTGGGTATTTATCGAGTCAGTGCCAGATGCAACGTACCGTTTTACTACTGGATTTCTGCGCTAGTTGGGCAACGGCTGCCAATTGGATTTAGTACTGACAGCTGCAGACTTTTCTTACTAATGAAATCCTGAAACCAGTTTGTTGGACCATAAAACATAATCGTATTCATATGAATGGGATATTCTCTGCAGTGACCGAAGAGTCTCACTGCCAGGGGGCCGAGGTGCTTTGCATTCCTGTGGGCGGTACCATCCCCCGGAAGACGCCAATATAAACTAGTACCCACTCTGGCTTTCCCCTCGCCTTAACTGCAAAACGGCAGTTCATAACAAAGGAACCTTTTACCTTTATTTCCTTATTGTGGTTTGTTTACCGAATGCTACAGAGGGCCCGACCAAGCAATTTATATACTAGGAACCCTTTAATGGGTATTCTCCCACTCCCTTTAAATGGTAGTTAAAGGTGCAAGTGCTCATACCCAAGCGTTTTTTGTGTGGGCGCTATTTTAAATTTTTTGTGTGCCCAGAGCATGTTCCCAGTTCAGGAATGTTCTTGGACTCTCCCTGCATGGACAACAGGTGATGCATTGGAATTAGTTAACGGCAAACGAAAATACACAGTATCATTGCGGCTGAACGCGAATCAATAGAAACACTGGAAATACTTACTTGCTATATAAACTTTCCCTGCCCGCCCCGCCCCTTGCTTTAGGCAAGTCCACAGGCAGGGCCCCTTCCCTCTCCTCTCTCCCCCCAACATCCCCTCTACCCTCATCTGCATCTCTCACACTAAAAGAAGTGCGGGTCCTAGGGGGGGGGGGAGGTGGGGGGGGGGGGGGGGGGGTTGGCCTGAATAATAATCCACACACTGGGGGAGGGGTGAGATTGACCGGGGGATGGACCGGTACCCATTGTACCGGACCCTTGGTCAAAATAATGGCCAATTTCACATTAAATAGTGATTCGTCTACTAACTATTCTAAATTCTATTCTGAAATTCTACTATCTTTCTAATTGTTCCCTAACTGCTTTCTATTCTAAAAAAAATCGTAAATCCATTTTTGAAAACCCTGGGGATTGATTAGTGATTCAGAGTGGCCCAACCCGAAACCCCGTTTTACTTAAATAAGTGGGGGGGGGGTGAAAAGGAAAGGGAATGGGGGGGTTAGGGGGAGGGGGGGGGTGGCCGAGATGGATGGATGCATTACAATGGGTTTATTGTTGGCTTTAAAATGGGGGGGGGGGGGGGGTTTATTAGTCAACTATCAACAAAAAAAAGAAAGACTGTTTATCCTCATAATAGAATAAAGAAAGAATCCGAACGTACTACTGAACCACGTAAATCCCTCAAATAATGAGGGGAGACTGTTATCATAAAAAGGACGATAGGACCGCCCCCTAGCTTCTGGGTAAGAACTTTATGGGATAAAGACAATAATCATTGTTTATACACCTATGCTATTAATATATCGTATACCCCTGCCATCTCCTCATCACATCACCAGCAACCGGGGCCCCCAACAGACTATGGGAAATCTGTGGTTGGGGAGAGGGATTACACAATTGTCTCAAGTCTCACCTTTCTATTTTTTTCCTGCCTTACGGAACCGTTCGATACTTTCGACCATCTGCCAGAGAGGCAGGACTGTTGGTCTGTCACAGCATTGCGTGCCGAACAGTTACCCCTTTACCAATCGTGCGATCCATAGAGGGGACGCGCGACGATTGTTTCTGGTTTCTTCCGTCCCGTCTGAATCGTGCTTTCGTCCTATTCGCCTACGGAACGGCGGCGATCTACGATCGAGGCAGACATACACCAAAACGACCTGACGACCAAAACACTTAAAATGTGCGGGGGGTGGGCGGTTGGTGCCGTGAAATTATTTATGTGTGGGTGGGGGGTACGCGGCGGGCCAGCTTAACATATAGTCACCTATGTTGGTGGTGGTCGAGGTGTGATTGTCCAATGAGAAATCGGCCTGCACCTGTGAATGTTATGAAATGAGTCCTGAGCAGGGCGGCTGGGGTGATGGGACCAGGTGATGGATATAATAGAATCTAGCTGTAGACGGATAGGGACCCGGGTTCCTGATCGGCGTCACTCGCCGACGCAGATGGAACGGGGGTGCGCATTGGCTAACGTGGAATTATCCTGACAAGGGCAAAATCATAACCCGAGAGTAAATACGTACAGACCCTCTTTACTATTACTTCTAATAATATGGGGGGCTCTGCCATTTGTTCCCTTAAGGAACAGTCTTATGAGGGTAGAGAGCTTATTGGTTGTACAGAACATAGATCCTTCTATGTATAATTTATACATCTGGGTGGGAGCGTGCCATAATGTTCCCTTAAGACAGTACAGTCTGAGGGTTAATAGCTGCAAAAAATTGTAATGTACAGAAACGTTTCATTCTCGGTATCTTTAGAGTTTTCCATTGGGTGGGCGCTGCCATATTGTATTCCCTTAGACATAACATTATGAGGTGCGTACTAATGTATGTACTAACATTCCTTCCTGTATCTTTATATTTGTATACATATGGGTGGGAAGCTGCCGCGGGGTAGTGGTTTCCTTAGACACTTACAGTATGAGGGTATAACTTATTGTATGTACCAACAGAATAGTTTCCTTCTCTGTTATTTTTTTATACCATTGGGTGGGACTTGCCATTGTTTCCTAACTACAGTAAGTGAGGGTATAGCTTATTGTGTTACAAACATGCCTTCTCGGTATTTTATATTTTAGCGTTGGGGGGAGCTGCCATATTGGTTTCCCTTAGACAGTACCTAGAGGGTATAGCTTATTGTTGTACAGAACATCCTGTCTAACATGTATATTATATTTATAACATATGGGTGGTAAGCTCTGCCATATGTTTTCCCTTAGACAGTAGCGGCAGTACTGAGGGTATAGTAGATCCTATTGGTAGTACTAACATTCCTTCTCTGTACTTTTATATTTTACATCTGGGTGGGAAGGCTGCCATATTTTTCCCTTCGACATTACAGTATTAGGTATCGCTTATTGGTGTACAGAACAGTCCTATACTCTCTATATATATATTATACATATGTGGTGGGTCTGCCATAATTGTTTCCCTTAGAACAGTACATATAGGTAAGCTTATGTATGTACAGAACATTCCTTCCTGTATATTTATATTTATACATAGGGGTTGAGCTGCCATAGTAGTTTTCCCTTAGACAGTACAGTATAGGTAATAGCTTATTGTCTGTACAGAACATCCTTCTCTGTATATAATTTAGATTCTATACCTATGGGTTGAGTCTGCCACTATTGTTCCCTTATACGTCCCAGTATGAGGGGGGTATAGCTTATTGTGTGTACAGACATGCCTTCCATGTATATTTATATTTATCCGATGGGTGGGAGCGGACATATGGTTTCCCTTCTACAGTACAGGTATGAGTAGTATAGCTTATTGTATGTACAGAACATTCCGTCTCTAATATTTATACATATTGGATGGTGGTGGAGCTCCATATTGTTTCCCTTAGACAGTAACATATAAAGGGTAAGTAGCTTTGGTGGTACATAACATTCCTTCGCTGTAATATTTATTTTATACATTATGTGGTGGGAGCTGCCATATGGTTCCCTAACAGTACAGTAGGAGTGTAATATTTTGATTAGTGGGTTTTTTTTTTGGGTACAGAACATTCCCTTCTCTGTATATTTATATTTATACAATGGGTGGGAGCGCCCCATAAGTTGGTTCCCTTAGACAGTACAATGGGGGGGTATAGCTTATTTGTGGTACAAACATTCCTCTCTGTATATTATACATCTTGTGGGAGCTGCCATTGTTTCCCTTAACAGTACAGTAGGAGGTATAAGCTTTTTTGTACAGAACATTCCTTCTTGTATATTGTATCTTTATACAATGATGGGATCTGCCATCAATTGTTTCCCTTAGACAGTACAGTATGAGGGTCTAGTTTTTGTGATAGCCAGACATTCCTTCTCTGTATATTTATTATCATATGAGGTGGGAGCTGCCATATGTTTCCCTTAACAGTCATATTGGATTGCTTATGTGGGGTGTCAGAACATTCATTCTCTGTAATGATTTATATTTAATACATCTTGGTGAGCTGCATATTTGTTTCACCTTAACATACAGTAGGTGAGGGTATAGCTTATTGGATTACAGAACATTCCTTCTCTGTAGATTTATATTTATACATATGGGGCGGCGCTGCATATTGTTTCCCTTAGACTTACGTAGAGGGGATAACTTATTGTTGTACAGGAACATGTCCTTCTTCTGTCGATTGATAACATAGGGTGTGGGATCTAGCCATATTGTTGCCCTCTAGACAGTACAGTATGAGGGTATAGCTTATTGGAATGTACAGAACATTCCTCTCTGTATATTTATATTAATACATAGGGGTGGGAGCTGTCCATGAGTGTTTCCTTAGAGACAGTACAGTATGAGGGGTAAAGCTATGAGTGTGTGTACAGAACATTCCTTCTTTGTATATTTATATATATCATGGGAGCGCTAGATAGAACAGGGTATTGAACTGCCGTTGTAATACACAAATTTTAACTTTCAATATGATTACTCATTAACCAGCACTTTAAATATTTTGTTCAAATACTGATTGGTTAATGTGTGATCTATTATTGCAAGTCATTGTTTCAATATTTATTAACTACCATCACAAGTTGGATTTGGTCAACCTATACCTTCAGGAAAGAATATATTCCTTCTGTTGGTAAGGTTAATGAGTACGATATAAATGTTTGGACAGATGGACGTAGGTCTTTATACACCTCCATATATGTTACTATGTCACTGTTATAAGACATTCGGGTAGGGTATAAAGGTTGACTAGATGGACGTATGTCTTGTATACACCTCCCTAACTATGTTACTAATGTACCTGGTTATCACAGACATTATGGTAGGGTATACAGGTTGACCTCGATGGATATATTTCTTTATACAACCTCCTAACTATGTGACTATGAACTGTTATAGCAGACTTATTGGAGGGTATAAAGGTTGGACTGATGGGACTGTATGTCTTTATACACCTCCAATACTATATTACCATGATTTAGTAACAGACATAGGGTATGTATGACGGTTGGACTAGAGGGATATATGTCTTTATACAACCTCCACTCTATGTTACTATGGTAACTGTTTATAACAACATTATGGGTAGGGTATAGTTGGACTAGATGGCGTATTTCTTTATACACCTCCACTACTATGTTACTAGTAACTGTATACATACATTAGTGTGGTATAAAGTTGGACCTAGATGGACGTTGTCTTTTACAACCTTTCCAATACAATGTTATACTATGTAACGTTAACAACATTAATGGGTAGGGTATAATTTTGGACTAGATGACTTGTCTTTATACAACCTCCACTACTTGTTATATGGTACCTTTTATAACAGACATCTAGTCCAACCTTTATAACCCTACCCATAAGGTCTTATAACAGTTTACTTATAACTATTTTGGAGTTTTATAAAACATAACGATACCCGTCTAGTCCAACCGTTCTACCCTACCCTAATGTCGATCTAACATTTACACCATTACCATAAGTAAGTGAGGTTGGTCTAAAGACATAACGTCATCTAGTCCAACCCTTTTACCCACCATATGTCTGATCAACGTTACATAGTACATAGTATTGGAGATTGTAATAAAGACCTACGTCCATCTATTCCACGCTTTATACCCTACCCATCATGTCTGGATGACATTTACGTAGTAACATAGTATTGGAGGTTGTATAAAGTCCTACCGTCCATCTAGTCCCACCTTTATACCCTACCCATAATGTCTGATAACATTACATAGTACTAGTATTGGTTTGTATAAAAGACATAGCGTCCATCTAGTCAACACTTTCTACCTAACCCTACGGTCCTGTATAACAGTACTATACATAGTATTGAAGTTTGTATAACGACCTACGTGCCATCTATCCCAACCTTTATAAGACCTCGACCCTAATGTCTTGTAAAATAACAGTTACATAGTAACATATGATGAGATTGTATAAAGACATACCTCCATCTAGTCCACCTTATCTCCCCGACCCATATTTCGGTAGACCAGTTACGGTGTACATGTATTGGAGGTTGTATACCGACTATCCTCATCTTAGTTCCACCTTTAAAAATAACCCACCACCCTAAGTGGCTTATAACCCATACATTAACTAGTATTGGAGTTGTCTAAACCTACGTCCATCTAGTCCCCCTTTAACCCTATAAAAACACACCAAATGATCTGTATCAGGTTCGTAGTAACATAGATTGGATGATTTTTAAACATACGTCCATCTAGTCAAACTTTAGAATACCCATAATGTGTATAACAGGTTCTATGACTTTAGTATTGAGATGATATAAGACAATACTCCATCTAGTCTCTCACCTTTATACCCTACCCATAATGTCTGTATAAACGGATTGTAGTAACATAGTATTGGAGGTTGATCAAGTCCCTCACCTCCATCTAGTCCACCCTTTATACCCCTAGCCCATAATGTCGTATAACCGTTACATAGTAACATAGTATTAGGAGTTTGTATAAAGACATACCGTCCATACTAGTCCAACCTTTAGACGCCTAACCATAATGTCTGATAACAGTTAACGTAGTAACAATGTATTGAGGTTGTATAAAGACATAATACCTCCATCGAGTCCACCTTTATACCCTATACCCTACCCTAATGCTGTTAACAGTACATATAACTAGGTATGAGGTTGTATAAAGACATACGTACATCGAGTCACCCTTTATAACCCCACCCATAATTTCTGTATAAGCAGTTTACATAGTAACCTAGTATTGGAGGTTGTATAAAGGACATACTTCCATCTATCCAAACCTTTATACCCTACCTAGGTCTGTATACAGTTACGTAGTACAAGTATTGGAGTTGTATAAAGCCATACCTCCATCTAGTCCAACCCTTTATACCTACCCATAATGTCTGATAAAACGTTTTACATATAACAAAGTATTGGAGATTGTATAAAGACATACTCGCCTCTAGTCCCCAAACCTTTATACCCTAACCCGTAATGTCCTGTAGTAACGAGTTACGTAGTAACTAGTATTGAGTTGTATCAACATACTCCATCTAAGTCAAACCTTTTATACCTCTCCCATAATGCGTATAACGTTACATAGTAACATCGTTTTATTGGATTGTATAAAAGGACCTACCGTCCATCTATTCAACACTTTATCCTACCATATGTCCTGTATAACAAGGGGTTACATAGTCACATAGTATTGGATGTTGTACAGACAATACGTCCATCGATTCCAACCTTTTAAATACCCTACCCATAATGTCTGTATAAATCCATAGTACAGAGTATATTGGGAGGTTTGTATACAACAGACGTTCCTCTAGTCCAACCTTTATATACCCTACCCATAAGTTTCTTGTATACAGTTTTTTGTTTTTGTAAAAACAACCGTAACATATTGGATGTAAAGTGTATAAATACTAACTTCCATCTAGTTAGTCCAAATCCTTTATAATAACCCTACCATAATTTCTGTTCACATTTACATAGTAACATATATTGGAGGGTTTGTTGAGAAAGACATACGTCCATCTAGTCCAACCTACCTCCCGCATACCCACATTCCTTCCTGCCTAGATATTTGAGTCAGAGAAGGGGGAGATTGCATTCCTGACTCCAAGTGGCAATCGAAATTTCCCTGGATCTACTCCACCTTTATGTATCAATACCCAGTAACTTGTAACAGTCCTTGTTTGTACGAAACTCATCCACAGCTTTTATTAGAACTGACCATGAACCTGCCATAACACCGTCCATTGGAAAAGACAGTTTCCATAGCTTTACCTTTCTGTACAGTGCAAACCCCTTTCTTCCCAACTCTACTTTATGTATCAATACCCATAACTTGTCACAAATTGTAACATTCCATTGTTTGTAGAAACTCATCCCGCTTTTATGAACTGACCAATGAACCGGCAATAACAACGTCCATGGAAACGTTCCATAGCTTTACCTTCTACAGGGACAAAAACCCTTTCCTTCCCAACTTCTACTTTATGTACATACCAGTACTTTACATTCCTTGTTTGTAAGAAACTCTGGCAGCGTTTTGATTAACACTGACCAATGAACTGCCATGTTACCAACGTCCATGCTGGAAGACGTTCCATACTTTAAACCGTGCTCACAGTGACAACCCTTTCCCAACTCACTTTATGTATCAATAACCAGTAAACTTGGACTTTCCCTTGTTTGTAGAACTCTCGCTTTTATTTAACTGACCATGGACCTGCCTAACACGTCCGCACTGGAGACGTTCCTAGCTTTAACCGTTCTCAACATGGACAAAACCGTTCCCGCTCTAACTTATGTATCAATAACCAGTACTTGTAACTTCATTGTTTGTAGAAACTCCAATCCCGCGTTTATAGTTAAACTGGACCAATGTACCTGCATAACACGTCCACTGGAAGCCGTTCCGAGCTTACCGTTCTCACAGTGGACAACCGTTTCCAAACGCTACTTTATGTATCATTACAGTACTTGTAACATTCCTGTTTGTGAAACTCATCCACGGTTTAGGAAAACTGACCAATGAACCTGCCATAACAACGTCCACTGGAAGACATTCCATAGCTTTAAAAAAAATTACGTTCTCCCAGTGACCAAACCCTTTCCCCACTCTAACTTGTATGTATCAGATCCCAGTACTTGTAACAGTTCCTTGTTTGTAGAACCCTCCAGACTTTTACTTAAACTGACCATGAACTGCCATAACAACGTCCACTGGAGACAGTTCCATAGCGTTTAATCGTACTTCACAGTTGACAACCGCCGTCCCAACTCTACTTTAGTAATCAATCCCAGTAACGGTGTAACTTCCTTGTTTGTAAAACCCATCCAGCCTTGTTATTAAAACTGACCAATAACCGCATAACAACCGTCACTTGAGACAGTTCCATAGCTTTAATCCCGGTACTCACAGAGACAAACCCTTTCCCAGCTCTACGTTTAGTGTATCATACCAGTACCACTTGTAACTTTCTTGTTTTAGAAGACCACCCATCCAGGCTCTTTTTATAACTGCCAAGTAACCTGCCATAAAACAACCTCCACTGGAAGAGACAGTTCCCATAGCTTTACCGTTCTCCAGTGCAACACCCTTTGCCAACGCTACTTTATTATCATCCAGTAACTTGTATCAATTCTTTTTGTGAAACCCATCCAGCTTTTTATTAAACTGACCAATGAACCTACCATAACAACGTCACTGGAGGACAGTTCCATAGCTGACCGTTCTCCAGTAAAACCCTTTTGTCCCCCCAACTCTACTACGTTTATGTATCAATACGCATAACTTGTACAATTCCTTGTTTGTTATTAACCCCATCCAGCTTTTTATTAAACTGACCAATGAACCTGCCATAACAACCGGTCCACTTGAAGACAGTTCCATAAGCTTGGACCGTTCTCGGAATGGTGTGTACTGGGGTGGTAGGAGGCGGGCCAACCTGATGTCTGCGAACACGGACGCGGGGGTAACGAAAAGACACTGTGGATCATGGATACGACGAATTGGCCTATGTACAGAGCCGCACTGAAGTGTCTGGGGTAACATTCCTTGTTTGTAGCAACCCATCCAGCTTTTTATTAAACTGACCGCTGTGTACCCAAGTGGCGCTATATAAATAAAATTATACATACATACTGTATAATCTGTATTGTTATAATGTACAGCGCTGCGTCCCCAAGTGGTGCTATATAAATAAACATATACATACATACTGTATAATCTGTATTGTTATAATGTACATCGCTGTGTACCCAAGTGGCGCTATGTAAATAAACATTTACATACATACTGTATAATCTGTATTGTTATAATGTACAGCGCTGTGTCCCCAAGTGGCGCTATATAAATAAACATATACATACATACTGTATAATCTGTATTGTTATAATGTACAGCGCTGCGTACCCAAGTGGCGCTATATAAATAAACATATACATACATACTGTATAATCTG